>FMBT01000540.1:0-59099 GCA_900095095.1 Fragilariopsis cylindrus CCMP1102
TGGGTGTAAGACTTGGCCCAAAACTAGGCAAACCACTAGGAACCTCACTTGGGATGGAACTTGGTGCGCACTCGGATCAAAACTAGGAGAAGAGCTGGGAACACCACTTGGTGAAGACTTGGTAAAGAACTTGGAACAGCACTGGGTGTAAGACTTGGCCCAAAACTAGGCAAACCACTAGGAACCTCACTTGGGATGGCAATTCACTTGGGATGCTACTCGGATCAAAACTAGGAGAAGAGCTGGGAACACCACTTGGTGAAGACTTGGTAAAGAACTTGGAACAGCACTGGGTGTAAGACTTGGCCCAAAACTAGGCAAACCACTAGGAACCTCACTTGGGATGGAACTTGGTGCACTCGGATCAAAACTAGGAGAAGAGCTGGGAACACCACTTGGTGAAGACTTGGTAAAGAACTTGGAACAGCACTGGGTGTAAGACTTGGCCCAAAACTAGGCAAACCACTAGGAACCTCACTTGGGATGGAACTTGGTGGATGCACTCGGATCAAAACTAGGAGAAGAGCTGGGAACACCACTGGTGGTAAGACTTGGTAAAGAACTTGGAACAGCACTGGGTGTAAGACTTGGCCCAAAACTAGGCAAACCACTAGGAACCTCACTTGGGATGGAACTTGGTCACGCACTCGGATCAAAACTAGGAGAAGAGCTGGGAACACCACTTGGTGGTAAGACTTGGTAAAGAACTTGGAACAGCACTGGGTGTAAGACTTGGCCCAAAACTAGGCAAACCACTAGGAACCTCACTTGGGATGGAACTTGGTGCGCCACTCGGATCAAAAACTAGGAGAAGACTGGGAACACCACTTGGGTGTAAGACTTGGTAAAGAACTTGGAACAGCACTGGGTGTAAGACTTGGCCCAAAACTAGGCAAACCACTAGAACCTCACTTGGGATGGAACTTGGTGCGCCACTCGGATCAAAACTAGGAGAAGAGCTGGGAACACCACTGGGTGTAAGACTGGTAAAGAACTGGAACAGCACTGGGTGTAAGACTTGGCCCAAAACTAGGCAAACCACTAGGAACCTCACTTGGGATGGAACTGGTGCGCCACTCGGATCAAAACTAGGAGAAGAGCTGGGAAACCACTGGTGTAAACTTGGTAAGAACTTGGAACAGCACTGGGTGTAAGACTTGGCCCAAAACTAGGCAAACCACTAGGAACCTCACTTGGGATGGAACTTGGTGCGCCACTCGGATCAAAACTAGGAGAAGAGCTGGAACACCACTGGGTGTAAGACTTGGTAAAGAACTTGGAACAGCACTGGGTGTAAGACTTGGCCCAAAACTAGGCAAACCACTAGGAACCTCACTTGGGATGGAACTTGGTGCGCCACTCGGATCAAAACTAGGAGAAGAGCTGGAACACCACTGGTGTAAGACTTGGTAAAGAACTTGGAACAGCACTGGGTGTAAGACTTGGCCCAAAACTAGGCAAACCACTAGGAACCTCACTTGGGATGGAACTTGGTGCGCCACTCGGATCAAAACTAGGAGAAGAGCTGGGAACACCACTGGGTGTAAGACTTGGTAAAGAACTTGGAACAGCACTGGGTGTAAGACTTGGCCCAAAACTAGGCAAACCACTAGGAACCTCACTTGGGATGGAACTTGGTGCGCCACTCGGATCAAAACTAGGAGAAGAGCTGGGAACACCACTGGGTGTAAGACTTGGTAAAGAACTTGGAACAGCACTGGGTGTAAGACTTGGCCCAAAACTAGGCAAACCACTAGGAACCTCACTTGGGATGGAACTTGGTGCGCCACTCGGATCAAAACTAGGAGAAGAGCTGGGAACACCACTGGGTGTAAGACTTGGTAAAGAACTTGGAACAGCACTGGGTGTAAGACTTGGCCCAAAACTAGGCAAACCACTAGGAACCTCACTTGGATGGAACTTGGTGCGCCACTCGGATCAAAACTAGGAGAAGAGCTGGGAACACCACTGGGTGTAAGACTTGGTAAAGAACTTGGAACAGCACTGGGTGTAAGACTTGGCCCAAAACTAGGCAAACCACTAGGAACCTCACTTGGGATGGAACTTGGTGCGCCACTCGGATCAAAACTAGGAGAAGAGCTGGGAACACCACTGGGTGTAAGACTTGGTAAAGAACTTGGAACAGCACTGGGTGTAAGACTTGGCCCAAAACTAGGCAAACCACTAGGAACCTCACTTGGGATGGAACTTGGAACGCCACTCGGATCAAAACTAGGAGAAGAACTGGGAACACCACTGGGTGTAAGACTTGGTAAAGAACTTGGAACAGCACTGGGTGTAAGACTTGACCCAAAACTAGGCAAACCACTAGGAACCTCACTTGGGATGGAACTTGGTGCGCCACTCGGATCAAAACTGAGACTTGGTGCACCACTCGGATTAGAGCTCAAACTTGGATCAGTACTAGGAACAGATGAGAGACTAGGAGCAGAGCTTATACTTAGTTCTTCACTTGAGTTAGCACTTGGTGGAAGACTTGGTCTAATACTTGGTACAGAAGATGTACTTGGAGCTAAGCTGACACTTGGTTCAAGACTTGGATTAGCGCTGAGCATCTGTACACCACTCGGAATCGAAGATTTGCTGGGAGCAGAACTGAGACTTGGTGCACCACTCGGATTAGAGCTCAAACTTGGATCAGTACTTGGAACAGATGAGAGACTAGGAGCAGAGCTAATACTTGGTTCTTCACTTGAGTTAGCACTTGGTGGAAGACTTGGTCTAATACTTGGTACAGAAGATGTACTTGGAGCTAAGCTGACACTTGGTTCAAGACTTGGATTAGCGCTGAGCATCTGTACACCACTCGGAATCGAAGATGTGCTGGGAGCAGAACTGAGACTTGGTGCACCACTCGGATTAGAGCTCAAACTTGGATCAGTACTTGGAACAGATGAGAGACTAGGAGCAGAGCTAATACTTGGTTCTTCACTTGAGTTAGCACTTGGTGGAAGACTTGGTCTAATACTTGGTACAGAAGATGTACTTGGAGCTAAGCTGACACTTGGTTCAAGACTTGGATTAGCGCTGAGCATCTGTACACCACTCGGAATCGAAGATGTGCTGGGAGCAGAACTGAGACTTGGTGCACCACTCGGATTAGAGCTCAAACTTGGATCAGTACTTGGAACAGATGAGAGACTAGGAGCAGAGCTAATACTTGGTTCTTCACTTGAGTTAGCACTTGGTGGAAGACTTGGTCTAATACTTGGTACAGAAGATGTACTTGGAGCTAAGCTGACACTTGGTTCAAGACTTGGATTAGCGCTGAGCATCTGTACACCACTCGGAATCGAAGATGTGCTGGGAGCAGAACTGAGACTTGGTGCACCACTCGGATTAGAGCTCAAACTTGGATCAGTACTTGGAACAGATGAGAGACTAGGAGCAGAGCTAATACTTGGTTCTTCACTTGAGTTAGCACTTGGTGTGAGACTTGGAATGGAACTTGGAAAAGCACTTGGAGCAGAACTTGGCCCAAAACTAGACAAAGCACTTGGATCAGAACTAGGACCACCACTTGGAACTACACTTGGAAGACTGCTCGGATCAAAACTAGGACCACCACTTGAAACTACACTTGGAAGCGAGCTGGGCAAATTACTTGGCTTCCTGCTCGGATTTGCACTCGGAATGGAACTTGGAATGGAACTTGAAATGGAGCTGGGTTCCAAACTAGGGTCATAACTTGGTGCACCACTTTTATCAGTGCTAGGTGAAAGACTAGGAACAAAACTTGGTGGAAGACTGGGACCTGCACTTACGTCAGGACTTGGAACAGAACTTGGAAGAGAACTTGGTGAAAGACTTGGCCCGAAACTCGGTCTGAAACTAGGAGCAGTACTTGGGGCAGCACTTTGGGCAGCAATTGGGACAGCACTTGGGACAGCACTTGGGACAGCACTTGGGACAGCACTTGGGACAGCACTTGGGACATCACTCGGTGCGCGGCTCGGATCAAGACTAGGAGCAGAGCTAGGTACCACACTCGGCAAAAGACTTGGTTTTTGGCTTGGAAGAGAACTTGGCAATGAACTTGGTACAGTACTAGGTAATGAACTTGGTACAGTACTAGGTAATAGACTTGGTTTCGAACTCGGGACAAAACTTGGTGTGTCGCTCGGATCAAGGCTAGGAATAGGGCTAGGTACCACACTCGGCAAAAGACTTGGTTTTTGACTTGGAAGAGAACTTGGCAATGAACTTGGTACAGCGCTAGGCAATAGACTTGGTTCCGAACTCGGGACAAAACTTGGTGCGCCGCTCGGATCAAGGCTAGGAATAGGGCTAGGTACCAACCTCGGCAAAAGACTTGGTTTTTGACTTGGAAGAGAACTTGGCAATGAACTTGGTACAGCGCTAGGCAATAGACTTGGTTCCGGAACTCGGGACAAAACTTGGTGCGCCGCTCGATCAAGGCTAGGAATAGGGCTAGGTACCACACTCGGCAAAAGACTTGGTTTTTGACTTGGAAGAGAACTTGGCAATGAACTTGGTACAGTACTAGGCAATGAACTTGGTTTCGAACTCCGGAACAAAACTTGGTGTGCCGCTCGGATCAAGGCTAGGAATAGGGCTAGGTACCATACTTGCAAAAAGACTTGGTTTTTGACTTGGAAGAGAACTTGGCAATGCACTGGTACAGTACTAGGCAATAGACTTGGTTTCGAACTCGGGACAAAACTTGGTGCGCCGCTCGGACCAAGACTAGGAACAGAGCTAGGTACCATACTTGGCAAAAGACTTGGTTTTTGACTTGGAAGAGAACTTGGCAATGCACTTGGTACAGTACTAGGCAATAGACTTGGTTTCGAACTTGGAACAAACTTGGTGCGCCGCTCGGATCAAGACTAGGAACAGAGCTAGGTACCATACTTGGCAAAAGACTTGGTTTTTGACTTGGAAGAGAACTTGGCCATGCACTTGGTACAGTACTAGGCAATAGACTTGGTTTCGAACTCGGAACAAAACTTGGTACCATACTCGGCAAAAGACTTGGCAATGGACTTGGTACAACACTAGGAACTGAACTTGGTTTTGAACTTGGAACATGACTTGGAGCTCCGCTTGGATTCAGACTAGGAATGGAACTAGGAGTAGCACTCGGTGAAAGACTTGGAAGGGAACTAGGAGCAGCACTCGGTGATTGACTTGGATGGGAACTAGGAGCAGCACTTGGTGAAAGACTTGGAAGGGACTGGGTGCAAGGCTGTCACTTGGTTCTGAAGATTTGGTTGGTACAGAACTAAGGTGCAGCACTTGTAGTTGTGCATTACTTAAGCTGGGTAGACTACTAGGCAAAGAACTCGGTGCCAAACTAGGGTTGGAGCTAGGGAAGGAACTAGGGAAGGAACTAGGGATGGAACTTGGTTCACACTAGGAGTGGAGCTAGGAACACCACTGGGAGCAAAGCTAGGAGCAGCGCTCGGATCAAGACTTGGGATGGAACTGGTGCAGCACTTGGCGATAAACTTGGTTCCAAACTGGGCAAGCTACTTGGTGAAAGACTGGGACTACACTTGGGTCAAGACTTGGAATAGAACTTGGAAGATCACTTGGAGCAGAACTAGGACCACCACTTGGAAGACCGCTTGGATCAGAACTAGGACCACCACTTGGAACTACACTTGGAAGACCGCTCGGATCAAAACTAGGACCACCACTTGGAACTACACTTGGAATAGAGCTGGGCAAATTACTTGGCTTCCCGCTCGGATTTGCACTCGGAATGGAACTCGGAATGGAACTTGGAATGGAACTTGGAATGGAGCTTGGTACCAAACTAGGGTCATAACTCGGTGCACCATCGGATCAGAGCTAGGAGAAAGACTAGGAACAGAACTTGGGTGAAGACTGGGACCTGCAATTGGCAAGACTTGGAACAGAACTCGGAAAGAGACTTGGTGAAAGACTTGGCCCGATCGGTCTGGAACTAGGAGCAGTACTTGGGGCACACTTGGGACAGAACTCGGTCCGCGCTCGGATCCAGACTAGGAGCAGAGCTAGGAGAAGCACTCGGATCAACACTCGGTACTGCGCTTGGATCCGCACTAGGATCCGAACTAGGAACCTCCACTGGGAGCAAGACTTGGGATGGAACTGGGTGCAGCACTCGGCGATAAACTTGGTTCCAAACTGGGCAAGCTACTTGGTAAAAGACTGGAACCTGCGCTTGGGTCAAGACTTAGAGCAGAACTGGGGTCAAGACTGGAGACTACTAGAACCACCAGTTGGCACAGAAGTAGAACTAGAAGTCGGCGGAGAAGTTGTCGAGGAGAGATCGCTTCCACTGGAACTAGAAACTGCACTTCCACCAAAACTCCCAGAAAAGCTGGGAACATCACTTGGTGTAAGACTTGGAAATGGGAACTTGGAACGGCACTTGGTACAGAACTTTGCACAAACTTCGGATCGGTACTTGGAATAGATGAGATACTAGGAGTAGAGCTAATACTTGGTCCTTCACTTGAGTTAGCGGTAAACTTGGTCCAGTTCTTGGTATAGAAGTGGTGCTTGGAGTATAGCTGACACTTGGTTCAACACTTGGATTAGCGCTTAGCATCTGTACACCACTCGGAATCGAAGATGTGCTTGGAGCAGAACTGGGACTTGGTGCACTACTCGGATTAGAGCTAGAACTGGGGTGCACTACTCGGAACAGATGATGTACTGAGAGCAGAGCTTGAGACTTGGTCACCACTCGGATTAGCGCTCAAACTTGGTTCAATACTTGAAATAGAAGAGGTAATTGGAGCTGGACTGACACTTGGTTCACCATTAGGATTTTCGCTCAGTATTTGTACACCACTTGGAACAGAAGATGAACTTGGAGCTGAGCTGAGACTTGGTATATTACTCGGATTAGAGCTAAAACTGGGTGTATTATCTTGGAACAGATGAAATGCTAGGAGTTGCACTAATTTTTGGTGCACTACGCGGTATAGAACTTATACTTGGAGCTGAACTGAGACTGGGTCCGCCACTCGGAACAGAAGATGTAGTAGGAGGAGAGCCAAGACTTGGGGCATCAGTTGTAACAGAAAATTCGGTAGGAGCCATGCTAAGACTTGTTACACCAGTGGGAACAGAAGATCTACTAGCAGGAGACCTTAGACTTGGTGAACATCGGAATATACGATCTACTAGGAGTAGAGCTAAGACTTGTCTCGGTTGGTCCATCATTCGGTGATTGTGTGAACATTTTTCTTTACATGTCGCGGGGCAAAAGAATTTTACTTTCTTTCTAGTACCCGGTTGTTGCTTATTGCATCTCGTATTGGGGTTTTCTGCAACATATGCATCACATGTCTTAGTGACATCGCCTTCAAAACGAAATAGGGGAGAATTTTCACATTCCACCACGTTCTATGAACGTAGGAGAATCGGTTTCTAATTACTACCGGTGAGTCAGTAGGAGAATCGTTCGGTGCATTAGCCGTTGATGGCACTGACATTTTCCTTTACATGTCGCGGGACAAAAGAATTTAACTTTCTTTCCGGTACCAGGTTGATACTTTCTACATCTCCTGATTGGTCGTTTTGCAACGTATTTATCACAGGTTTTAGCGGCATCACCTTTAAAACGAAAGAGTAGAGAATTGTCGCATTTACCACGTGGCAGTTGACATTTTCCATTACATGTCGCGGGACAAAAGAATCTGACTTTCTTTCCGGTACCAGGTTGATACTTTTTACATCTCTTGATTGGTTTCTTTGCGACGTATGTATCACAGGTTTTAGTGGGATTACCTTCGAAACGAAAAAGGAGAGAATTTTCACATCTACGACGTTTTTGGAATGTAGGAGAATCAGTCTGTGATATTGAGAGAGAACTCGGTGCAACGCTAAGATATAATCCAGGTTCGAGACTGGGAATAGAACTTGGTAAAATGCTGGGCCTGTAGCTTGGATTTGAACTTGGAATGCTGTGATCCAACGAAGAGGGTAATTCAGCTTTACATTTGGTTTTACAAATCGCTGGACAAAAGAACTTGACATTTATTCCTGTAAAAGGATCACTATGCTTGCATCGCTTAGTAGCTTTTGCCGAAACCCATGTAGAACAATCCTTATCTTGTGCATTATTGAAACGAAAAGTATCGCTATCTTCACATTCTCCTCGTTCATCGGTTGGTAAGGATACTATAGTAGGCAATATAGTAGGCGATATAGTAGGCAATATAGTAGGCGATATTGTCGGTGATATTGTCGGTGATATTGTCGGCGATATAGTAGGCGATGCATTCGCACCTTTTCCTGACGATTTAGTTGACACTTTCGAACCTTTTCCTGATGATGATTTACTTGACAAATTCGAACCTTTTCCTGACGATGATTTACTTGACAAATTCGAACCTTTTCCTGACGATGATTTACTTGACAAATTCGAACCTTTTCCTGACGATGATTTAGTTGACAAATTCGAACCTTTTCCTGACATGACTTAGTTGATTTCGTTTGAGATACATCATTCGATTTTCCATTTCCTTTACTAGTACCGGTACCCTTTGTGGCTGTTTTTGATTCCTTTGATTGTATTGGTTTGGATCCTTTGACGTGCTAGACTTTCCAGTATTCTTCGATGAAACTTCAGATCCTTTCGACAATGACGATGACGACTTCTTCCGTTTTCCTTTTCCTTTTGAAGTTTCATTTCCTGACGATGATTTAGTTGACAAATTCGAACCTTTTCCTGACGATGACTTAGTTGATTTCGTTTGAGATACATCATTCGATTTTCCATTTCCATGAGTAGTACCGGTACCCTTTGTGGATGTTTTTGATTTCTTTGATTGTATTGGTTTGGATCCTTTGACGTGCTAGACTTCCAGTATTCTTCGATGAAACTTCAGATCCTTTCGACAATGACGATGACGACTTCTTTCGTTTTCCTTTTCCTTTTGAAGTTTCAGTTAGTTCACGTTCTAAAGCTTCGTCTACATTGGAATTTTCGTTCCTATAGTTGCCATCAGCATAGACACTGTTGTATACATATTCATGAACACTGCCTTCAACAGTAGATTGTCGTAAAAAATCAATGTAGGTATCCTTGACGAACAATACAGATTCTTCTGTGGGGGTGGTGGTAATGGACAAGATCTCACCGCTATCGTTGCTGCTGCTGCTGCTGCTGTTCGTAGTGTTGGTGGTACCAATTATTATAATTGGAAGAGCAATTTCACCTGAACGAAAAATGTTACCAGTACGAAAGATGATGGCAGAAAAGAACCCTGATACAACAACTAATAATATTGATAACAGCAATGAAAGTAACAACAAAGAATTACTTCTTCCAGAACAACGCGATTGATGTCCCTGGTGTTGATCATCATCACCATCGTCATCCTCGTCGTCGTCATCCTCGCAATCATGGCGTTGTTGTGGTTGTTTTCTGTCGTATTCATCCCGGCGGTGTCTCATAATAAGTTGGGATAGGGATCTCTCCTATATATAGTCTCTATCTACTCCTGTTGAGCCTGAGTGTGTATGAAATACCCGATGATTGGGGTGTTTGTGGTCGTGATTCTAGTCAACATTAACGTGGGAACAGATTTCTTATTTGCTTCTTTGCCACTGGAGAATTGATTTTCTGTTGCAGTTGAAGTCCTCTCTTTATCATTACCAGCGCGCAAAGTTCTCTGGAGCATTGAGGTTGGTTGCTTTGGAAAGTGTATATCTCTTTCGTTTCAACGTGAAATGAATGGTTACCATGAAATGGTAGTCTGAAAATTCATAAAACTCAACGGTTCCCATGGGGGAGGAGTTCAGTATTTGTCTTACGCAGTCTTATACATATTATATATATGCGTCCTAGCATATATTACAAGACATATTATAATACATTATGCCTTCATTGCGTATTTTTATCTGTGATGACTACAAAAACCGCTAGGACACGTAAGGTACACTTCGACTTAATCTTCGCGTCGTATCACAAATGGCTTCAACAGAGCGTTGTTTCTCTCAAAAACCGTACTTTTAGATTCAACATGAGGAAAAAAGAAAATGTGGGGCAAAGGTAACTGGAAGGAGAAGGGGAAGTTGGACGAATCATCGGAATCGTGGTAGTCGCGTCGTCGTATCAAAAAAATATCAGTCAAATTAAATAACCTACTTTCAATTTTAACAGCCTAATTAGAAAAGGAAAATCGGGTACGGTTTTTGATTGATATAATTCACGACGACTACCACATGGACACGAGTACACGAAGCGAAGTTTAACTTCCCCTTCTTTTTCCGGAAGTTAAACTTCGCTTCGTGTACTCACGTAGTCGCGTGAAATATCAATCAAAGACCCGTACTTTTAACTACAACAGCGTATTGAAAAAAAGAAAAGGGCAATTGTAACTGGAAAAAGAAGCGGAAGTTAAACTTCGCTCGCGATGTGTTATTTTAGCGTCCTTGAGTGTGGTGAATGTGGTAGCTCGTCGTATCAACAAAAATGAACCCGGCACGTGTAAAAGCGTGTCGAATATTCTAAGTGTTTTTCTGCGCGATTTTTTTAGAAGGTATATACTCAAAATATTTATGAATGTACGTGAATCAGCGTAACTCTTCGTATGGATCAGTTGGTCACGACCCACCGCGGATGATTATATGGACGTTGGTTTGATCCTTACATGTGTCAAATTATAATTAATTTTGGTTTTGTCTTCATCTCTTAAGCTTTACCCAAAGTTTTTCATCTTTTTTCATGCAAAATTATCGCGTGTTTTTTACTAGTGAAAAATCGCGCATAATACCTTATAACAGGAATCCTGTTAATTTGTTGCGGCTATTATTTTTGCTAGAAGAACTTTTTTTGGAAAATAAAACCATGGAACCCATTATATGCTTAATATTTATATGTATGCAAGTCAATGGGTTTGACCAGGGGTTTCCTTTCTGCGCCAAGGGCCAAAAACCAATTTCTTCCCTATATTAGCTAAAATCAACTAAAAATAATTTTGCACAAGGTGTAGCATGTGAACCAGAGGCCCTGATGGTTCCGGCTTTAGGTGGGGTAGGTTACTGTATGAGTATTTGTGTGGAAATAGCTATCAAAATTTGTTTTGGAGCATAAATCAGCCCACAGTGATTATTTTAAGTACGGTCCTTGATTGCTTTTTATAAGGTATTTTTGAAAACAGGGGTATGCTGCAATTACATCCAAAATATTGGTGGGTTGGGATGATGATGCTTTCCATTCACAAGTAATATGTCCTAGTGAGGACAGTGAATCAATTCTGTGTTCTAATCTACCTGATGGTATGTGGAAATAAAGATAACAAAGAGTTGTGTTTTGGGCCTAATAATAATCTTACTGCGTAGTGCTAGTGTGGGATGGTGTGTTTATTTCTTATTTTAATATATAGAAATGACAGTAGCAAATACAAGCTGTATTAATTTATCTTAACAAAAGTAGTATGTAGATGGTTGGTTGGTGTTTCAATGCAGCAGACACCAACTGGTAGATATGGGCATGTTTTGAAATTCATTTCGCTATTGTGGAAGGGAAAAAAAAACAAGATTTTGATCAGAAAAAAAATGAACAGCAAAATATTGTAGAGGACAACACCAGATAGGTTGGGTGCACAATCATCCACATAGTGTACTAGAACATTGTGTTTGCCTCCTACATCTTTTCCATTCCTGTGGTTGAGGGAAAAAAAACGTTTTGCTGTTGTTCCACGCACAAAATAACAAGTTTTTTGATCAAAATGAACCACAAAATATCTCACCTGACAGGATTGCAGAGGACAATACCAGATGATTTAGGTGCACAAACATTCAAAAAGTGTACTAGAACATTGTGTTTGCCTCCCATAACTTTTTTGGTCCTGTTGTTGAGGAATCAAATTTTGTTTTGCTAATGTGGTAGGCACACAAATAACAAGTTTTTTGATCAAAATGAACCACAAAATATCTCACCTGACAGGGTTACAGAGGACAATACCAGATGATTCAGGTGCACTAACATCCACATAGTGTACTGGAACATTGTGTTTGCCTCCTACAACTTTTTTGTTTGTATGGTTGAGGAATAAAATTCGTTTCACTGCTGTTGCACGCACAAAATAACAAGATTTTCAATCAAAATGAACCACAAAATATCTCATTTGAAAGGGTTGTAGAGGACAACACCAAATAGGTCGGGTGCACTAATATCCACATAGTGTATTAGAACATTGTGTTTGCCTCCTATAATTTTTCTATTCCTGTGGTTGAGGAATAGAATTCATTTCACTGTTGTGGCAGGCACACAAAAAAAACATGATTTTGGATCAGAAATAATGAACACTCAAAATATCTTACTTGAAAAGATTACATACAACAATACCAGATGGGTCAGGTACACTAACATCCACATAGTGCATTAGAATATTGTCTTTGCCTCCTACTACTTTTGTCTCCCTATGGTTGAGGAATAAAATTTATTTTGCTGCTTCATGCACAAAAAGAACATGATTTTGGATCAGAAATAATGAACAACAAAATTTCTCAATTGAAAGGTTATAGAGGACAACACCAGATGGGCCGGGTGCACAAACATCCACATAGTGTACTAGAACATTGTGTTTGCCTCCTACCATCCCTGGTGGTTCATCATCACTTGACTAAAATAATTCTGATTGGTATCATTTTATCTCACAAATTCTCCAGTGGAGTTTGGTTATTGGAATATTAAACAACTTGTGAATAATAAGATGCATAACTTCTCCTTAGGTTTTAGAACCAGCATGGTGCACCAAAATACCACCCAGTCATCTATCTCATACCCATAGGGGATGAACTGAGGGTCATGACCCCTCATATATACCTTATTCTTGCCTCCAGAACACAAACATTGCATTTTGGCCAACATATCATATTTTCCATGCCCAAAGTATCATTCAGAAATAGGCTGCCACACCATCAAAAAAAGAAATTGGACCATGGTTTGAACACCTAGATACCGTATGGACAAGATACACCAACAATACTTGGAACATTTGCCATATTGGTGGTGTGGTGGGGCGGAGAACAATAGAATAGACATAAAATGGCCCAAAATGCACACGTTGCAAAAATATTTGAGATGCTACTGCACCCATACCAGGTATGCTGAGTCCCAAATAAAATAGCTAGGCATCAACCTAATTCATAAAGGTTTTGGATTATATCATTGTTTTAAATAATCATACATATATTTGGGGTGCACGGGTCAAAACCCACCGCTATTAAAACACACAATTTCTCAAAGTGCCAAGTGCGCGTGTAATCAAGGCCGTGATGCACCATCAATACAGGCCTAATAACCTTGAAAAATTATATGGAGCTCAACATTATACCTATGGGTACAAGGTCCAACTATTGCTTAGGGCTCTAGGGAGGTTAGGAAGGCGTCAGGGTGTGCTAAGCCCCCAAAAGGGTCATTTAGGCCCCAAAACAGGTTTCCCCCCTCTAGCGCCCACATCAGCATGGTCCTGCCCATAGCTCGCCAAGTTTATATTCCCTTTGGTGTATATGGTCAACCCCATGTGCTTACTTTGGGACAATTCATCTTTTTGAGTGTGTACTAGGTCACATACCCCCCCAAATGGGTCATTTTCCCATGTCCTAGGCTGCATCACACCCTTTACCACCTTCAAGTGTGAAGAACACATACCTAGCGCCCCAAAGTCCCGTTCAGGTATCCATCCTATGCATATTAAGCTCAGATTATACCATCTGATTGGGACTTTATACTTGCTAGGATGGGTTAGAATGCCAGAAAGTGGAGTGGTACAGGTAGCAAGTACCACAGGACATGATTTAGTTTTTCCGCGTTATTAAAGTGAAAACTAAATAAGTACAAGTCTGTCCTTTGATTAGAAATTAAAGCGTTACTAAATAATTACTTTTTTTGCTTAAAAGTCACAGTGTTTTTAATCAACTAAAAAGCCTGAAAAAGTTAAAGTGTGTTCAAAATCAAAATTAAAGTGTTTTTCCTGTAGTTTTCCATACTGGATCTTCTGATTTTTACTTGTTCCTTGTTCTATTCCTAGGAGCCGATACATTTTGTATGGTGAAATTGGCTCTAGCGTCATGTATTAGATTTGCATCGCAATTTGTTTTCCCAATGGAGGGGGTGCATCTGTAAGTCTTGCATCTTCGGGATACCAGAGTAGTCTGGTTCATCAACAAGAAATCATAGTTTGAAGTGTCTGAATCTGCATAGGAAGCCATAGATATGTTTGTCCTTGTCTTGGCTAAAACTTGGTAAGCTCATTACTGCAGATTGGATATCCCATTGGCCTATCGAAATTGCCCATTGCATAGCTCCTACCAATAATTGATATATATCAATGCTATCTTGATCAAGGAATTTAGAGGTATCAAGTTCTGGATGATCTCCTTTTACTAGAGGTGATCTATGCTTCTGATTCGGTTTCTTCCTGAAGTATTGCTTGTAGACGTCTTCCATCTTGTCAACATATCAAGCCATTCC
Organism: Fragilariopsis cylindrus CCMP1102; assembly: GCA_900095095.1. Lineage (NCBI taxonomy): Eukaryota > Bacillariophyta > Bacillariophyceae > Bacillariales > Bacillariaceae > Fragilariopsis > Fragilariopsis cylindrus. The sequence goes on from FMBT01000540.1 coordinate 14,471, forward strand.
TTGAACAAGGAAGCACTGCACCATTAATGATGCAATCACAAAATCAAAATCAATCTATTTACCAATGGGAGACGTGCCATCTCGAAGAGTGTTAGGAACTAACAACACCAAGGGTGCATTATAATGGTATATCAACTCGAAGGGTACTCAATAGAACAACAAACTAGTTGAGAAGTATTCTGGAAGACAATGAAATATAATATCCAAATGGAGCTGAAATAATAATGATAAAATATCCCCGCACCTATAGCTTAAATCCTGTTGGAGCAAAACTGAGTGACATAGGTTCACTCATCTGTGATGGCAATCATTGATTTGATACTGCATCTTGTTTCGAGTTGCAGTTGCACAAAGCAATGAATACAACTACAAAAGTACTTGCACATATATAACTTTCTTTCTACTGTGTCTAGGTGTGTGTTGTTTTGCCAATGGCTGATTTTGTAGGAAATCCAATGCACCACACACCTACCCCATATAAATCACTTTTATTTGTAGACTACTTGTGTGGCCAAGGTGATGTAGGAGGTTTACGAGCTCTCTATGGGGCTCACTTATTCATTGCTTGAAAAAAGATATCATCATCTTGGGATTCCACATGCTTTCTTGTGGCGTTGAAATAGGTACATGGCCAGGCTGCTCATGACAAAGATGCATGGATCTGGTCCTTCCCTGATAGTAACAGCAGACCCAGTGAAGATAAACATGGGTTAAACTGATTGTATGATGTCTTGAGCAATCCCCTCTCTGCTGAATGGAATATGATGAATGGATGGATGGATAGATATATAGTAGAATAAGGGTATAATAAATAATGAGATTGAAATTATTAACTCCAGTTTTCTTCCGCAGTTGTTACTTGCTTTATACCGAATTTTATGATTATCTAGATAATCATTCTTGACGATACATCATGAATGGTGAAGAATGGTACCAGGTAGGCTTCATCAGCAGTATTGGTGTGTACTGTATATTATTTTGAGATGAGCAATACACGCACTGTAAAAATCAGAATTATTTAAATAAACACTATTTTTTGTGACTTTAAAATTTTTGGATTTTGTTTTGTTTTTAACCAAGAACCGCACTTCAATATAATTATGACGATTTCAATTATAATTAAAATGCGTCTCATTGAAAATTAAAAGATGTCGAAATGTACGGGTATATGCCGACTTTTCGGGGAAACAAGAGGAAGACAGGCATACATATAGCTTTTTAAAATAAAATAGGAGGGTGGCGATACTAAAGAGAGGTCGTCGATAGGCGTGTACAATACCAAGTACCGTACCACACCACTATTTTATTGTTTGGGCGTTCCACATCAAAAGTGATAGTAGAGCACACAGAGATAGATAGATAGAGAGAGAAGGAAAGAAAGAGGAAGAGAAAGAAAGAAAGAAAGAGAGAGATCTTCGCCGCACTGATCTCTCTTTTTACTTACTGATAGATTGAATAGATTGATTGATTGATTGATCACCATCATCATCATCATCGTCGTCTATAATGGGCAGCCCTCAAAAAAAGAAAGTGCAGCAGCAGACTAATGTACGAGTTGTGGCTCGGATCCGTCCTCTTGCTCAGTATGAAATAGAAAATGGGAGTAAGCAAATCGTTACGTTGTTGCCTGGCGCTACTACTGGCAATAGTAATAATAATAATAGTAAGGGCGGCGACGGCGAACAAATAATAATGATATACTAATAAAAATAAAAAATTCCAACGGAACCAGAAGTATTACAAGTTCAAACCACTGAAAAACGTTGGTTTGAATTGGATGCTGTATTAGATGGTAAATCAACACAAAAGGAAACATATATAAAAAGTGGTGCACAGCAGGCTGTCACAAAAGATATCTTTAAAGGATTTAATTGTACAATATTAGCCTATGGTCAAACTGGATCCGGGAAAACATTTACAATGGGATCTGCTGCATCAGCAGGAATCGACGATGATGACGACGTTGACGACGACGACGACGCATCCGACGATACTACTAGTAATGAAATTAGTGAGATGGATGGTATTATACCACGTGCCTGTGCTGATTTATTCAATCATATACGTACACGTTGTGATGGTAATGCACAAGTTGAATTGTCCTATTTAGAAATTTATAATGAAGAAATGAGAGATTTGTTAGTTTCGTCATCTGCTTCATCTGCTTCTACTGCTTCTTCATCTTCTGCTTCTGATAGTACTAATAAATCAGATAATAACAATAACAAGGTTGTTGAATTAAAAATTCGTGAAACATTAAATGGTGAAGTTTATGTTGGTGGATTATCATCACGGCCTGTTACTTCACCAAAGGAGATTGGTAAATTTATGGAAGAGGCAAGTAAGCGTCGTGTTACAGCATCCACTAAGATGAATGCTGAATCTAGTCGGTCACATGCAATATGCGTATTACAGATTAAGGGTGTATTAGAAGATTCTACCAAATTTCAAGCGAAGTTAACACTGGTAGATTTAGCAGGTAGTGAACGGATAAAAAAAACTGGTGCCGAAGGTGGTCGGCGACAAGAAGGGATTAGTATCAATAAAGGATTATTTGTATTAGGACAGGTGGTGAGTGCATTATCAGAAACACGTCCAAAGTATAAAAGAAAACCACCCTATCGTGATTCGAAATTAACAAGATTATTACAAGATTCGTTAGGTGGTAATTCTAGAACAATTATGGTGGCCTGTGTCAGTCCAGCTGATTTTAATTTAGATGAAACAATCACCACATTGCGATACGCCACCAATGCCAGAAATATTAAAAATACCGCCACACGGAATGTGATTAAAAGTTTATCACCAGATGAGGCAGCGAAATTACAACGTGAAAATCAACTTCTATTAGCACAAGTGAAGGAATTACAAGAAACTATTCGTAAAATGTCTATTCCTGCTCCTGCTCCTGCTGACGAGGGTGGTACTACCACTTTGTCCTTTTCAGAAGAAGACAAAGACGATGGCGATGACGATGACGATGATGATGATGACGATGACGATGACGATGACGGTGATGAAATATCAATGAGTAAACGAAAAGAACGTATTAAGGAACTCGACGAGGAAGTTCGGCAACACAATTTGAAATTGTCATCGTTGTCGAAAGTACCGTCTCAACGAATAATAACAGAAAGTATGGCACAGGATGCAATTGATTTGCCTGATTTGCATAAACAAATTGCTACGCTAGAAGAAGAGGTTGCTGCTAAGGAGGAGGTGGAAATTGAAAATATGGAACTGCAAGAAGAGATGCAAAATCTAAAAGCGGATGCAGATTCAGCACGGTTGGCTGCAAATAAAATGTCTCAAATTTTAGAACAATTACAAGATTTGAAAGGAGATGAAATTGATAAGAAAAAAATGGAACATGAACATATTAAGAAAGAAGAGGCGTGGGTATCATTCGTCTTTCAAGTGTTACAAACGAATAACGAACAATTACAAAAATTACAAGATGAATATGGCGCAGTTTCACGTCTATTCGAATCTCCTGATTTCATGGGTGTAGTAGAAGAACAAAGGACAGGTTTCATGTCAAAGATGTTTAGGCGGAGAGGAGGAAACCGTCCAACTAACAACAGTAATCATGGACAAAAACAGCAGCAGCAGCAGAGTACGAACCAGTCGAATAACGAATCCGACGCACAATCGCATCGGGAAGGCAATGCACAAAATAATAGTATACAACGACCCAATAACACTAGTAGTAGTGATACTACTGCTGCCATCGATGAAACTAAACAGCAGCAGGAGCATGAGCAAGAACAAGATGATCCAAGAAATATTATGAAGGTAATTGTTAATTTGAAAGACGAATTGAAGGCTGCTCACGAAGTAATCCGACAACAGCGTGTTCAAGTAGAATGTGCGATGCAGCAAAAGGAGGATGAGCAGAATGACGGTTCGACTACTACTGGTACTACTACTGATGATACCACCACCAATGACGAAACAACAAGTAATAACAGCTCAAGCACAGGCACAGGCACAGGCACAGGCACAGACACAGACACAACACCTGTATCATCGATACTACGATCAGCAGATTCTCGAACTGTTCCAACATCAGAATATCAAAATCTGAAAGCGAAATATACACAATTGGAAATAGATCGATGTTGGGGTGAATTTCAATTGAGAGATCGTATCACGAATGATTCATTAAAATTTCATCGACGTGTACGTGCTGTGATACAAAAAGCCAACAATGCCAATGCCAATGCCAATGCCAATGCCAATAATACCGTTGGTGGAAGTGGAACTAGTCCTGCTGTGAACAACGGTGGTAGTAGTAGTAGTTCAATTGAAGAAGAAATTAAAACTAAAGTTGATATAGAATTAAAACAACGATTAAAGATTGTGGAAGATCATTTACGATACTTTGAAGAACGATTAATATCAATGGAAAATCATGTGAATGAGGAGATGGAATCATTACAATCAATTCGTAATACATTACGGATCCAACGTGATGGATTAGAACTGGAAATTGGTACATCTGAAATTGAACGTCATATGATTACGCTGGCTGATGCTGATGGTGATAAGGGTCACTGTGATGATGATGATAATGATAATGATCTGTTAAAACAATTAACATCATTATTAGTCGGTCCAGTGAAGAATCTTGGTAGTTATCGCAACGACAATTCGTCGCCAGATAATAATGACAATGTTTCTACTACTGATAATATCGACATATTATAATAGAATACAATTTTTTTTAAGATTTGTGATTATCTAGATTTTTGTTAATACTTCCTCCAGCAAACGCTTAATTCACGCGCGCTATCGTTTGAAAATTTAGCCTTTAATTAAGACGTTCAACGACGAAATTTGCAAGGAGGATGAGGGAAACTTGTGACTTTAACCCTCTATTTTGTGAGTAGATTTTAATATTTTAAGGTTTTAGCGTCCTTTCACACGCTAAATTTTCAAACGATAGCGCGCGTGAATTAAGCGTTCGCTGGAGGAAATATTTAGAATTTTGTTACTATTTCGACTATTTTTTATTGATATTTTGTTCTATCATAGGTTAATCCATAATCAATATATAATTCTTCCCCAGCAATTACATCCCGTTCTAATGTAAATATAACTTTCCGATTAATTAAATCTTCTTCTGTTATCACATTCACATCATATCCTTTTGATGGTTCATTGATACGACATAATGCTGTCGAGCATGAAAAAACAGATAGTGGATGAAGTATATTATTAAATAATAGACATGAGAATAATTGACTAGGATTCCCACCAGGACAATAATCATCTAATTCACCAGTCTGATGATTGGTGGGATCAATGATATATTGATTATCAGTAAATCTCCAGATATATTCAGTACATTCTGGAAATAATGTTGTCACTTTATTGGAGGAGGAATGTTGTTGCAATGGTATCACCACACCAGGATACGACCCTAATATTGTTCCCTTTTGTAATGATTGGGTGACAAATAAACCTAATCCAGCAGTTTTCGATGGTCCCACACGTAAATAATAATTATCATTCGAATTACTATTCGAATCTTCTGTTGTTGTTGTTGGTTCTAGTTCTAATGGTAATTCTAATTTTCCTCTTGGACGATCAGTGGATATCACAAATCCAAAATAGGTCACAACACCAGAAAGTAGTCGTATTGTCCAAAGTCCTAAATCTTTGTTATTATTACTATTATCATCAAATAATGACGATGAGGATGTTAACAATGACGAAAATGATGAAATGAGTAGTTGCTGTTGTAGTTGTACTTGTTCTAATATTGGTGATAATAGTATTGTATTCGAAGTAGTAGTAGCAGCAGCAACATCAGCTGCTGAAGTTGCTGTTGTTGTTGTAGCAGCAGCAGCAGCAGCAGCAGCAGTGATTATGTCTATACTACCACTAACATCTCCAATAGTAATTCCAAAACCATGTACACAAGTACTACTGTCACTGCTAATATTTGCAACAACAATAATGAATATCCACAACAACACGGTGATGATGATGTTCTTGTTACCAACGAAACGACGACTCATCATAATAGTTATTATTATTATTATTATGGTTTCGTTCGTTCTGTTTTATTAGTTAGATGATGGTATGATCCTCTGAATATCCTCGTTCTTCGTGTGATGAATGTACTTGTTAAACAAAAGAAGTGAAAATCCATCAGATTCAAGATCGGAGGACGAGCGATCTTTTTTTTAAAACACCGATCTGCCCCCGAATTAACGAAAGCCACAAATCGATCCCCAAAATCCAGTCAAATCGGGCCGATCTTACTTAACTACCGGTACCGTTAACTTAGTATTAATACATACAGTCATAACGTACGTACGTGTATGCATTGATTTTGTTTCCTTTTCTGATGATTCTTCGATTCATGACTCCATTTTATTTATTTTTCCAATGAACAAAAAACCGAATCCACTTAACTTACTGTCTGTACACAATCGTTGTCTTAGATTGTCGGCACAGCCACAAACAAACAAACAGAGTTTATTAGTCATACAGAGTTTAGTATTGCAATAGTAATCAACGATAACCCCAGAAGAAGAATCAATCAGCCATGTCGACACCATCATCGTCACCATCATCGTCAACCGATGTAGGTGAAGACATTACCACATCGACACAAAAGAAGAAACAAAAACTGGAGGAAGATGAAAAAGAGCTGACAGAAGAAGATCTAAATCAACAACGTCAATGGTTGTTAGATACAATGTTAAAGATTAGTTTAAATAATAATATTAACATGCAAAACAAAGTTGATGTTGATTTATCATTATTAATAAAATTAGAGTTACCGAATTGTGGAATTACAACATTACCAGACTGTTTACCAACATTATGTCCAAATTTAAGTATCTTATTTTGTCCGAAAAATAAATTTGTCGAAGTACCAGCTATAATTGGTTCCTGTTTAAAATTACAAATGATATCCTTTAAAGAATGTTATACCATTACAACAATCCATCCAAATTCCTTACAACAACAATTACGATGGTTAATATTAACAGGGAATAAAATTAAAGTCATACCAAAAACAATATCACGTTGTATTAAATTACAAAAATTAATGTTGTCAGGTAATTTACTGGAAGAGTTACCAGAACAGGAGATGATCAATCTGCAAAATCTAGAATTAATCCGTTTCGCCTGTAATCAATTACATAAACCACCTATTCTATTACTGACAAAATTACAAAATTTAAAATGGTGTGCCTTTGCTGGTAATCCATTTTTAATTACTATGAAAATGAATAATAATATGAAAACCGCAGTAACAACCTCTCTTCCTGTCTTGGAGGATCCAATATTAGAGGATGATTCATGGCCGATACTTGGTATGGGTGCGGTGGTGTTACTCGTAAAGTTACATGGAAGAATAATACTGTTGTTGCAGTAAAAACATTTGCTGGTGAATTAACATCCGATGGATCACCACAAGATGAAAAAGATATCTCTATTTAGTGAGTAGTAGTGCAAGTGCAAGTAGTAGTAGCACAAATGAAAATGAAAATGAAAAAGAATCCGCATTAATTGAAATATTAGGTGAAACGAAAATGAATGGTGCATTAGTTATGGAATATTTAGATAATTACACAGCATTAGCTGGACCACCAAATTTTGAGACATGTTCCCGTGATGTATATACTACTGATAATAATAGTATTAACAATAATCAAACATTCGCATGGAAGATTGTGATTGATACATTACGTGTATTGTCGAAGTTGCATAAGTTAGGTATATGCCATGCTGATTTTTATGCACATAATATATTAATACAATTAGAAACGAATCAAGTAAAATTATCTGATTTTGGTGCAGCATTCCGATATCGATATAATGATACTGATAATGGTGGAGATGAAAATGATAATGAAAAAGAGTTTGGACAATTAGTAGAAATCATTGAATTACGTGCATATGGTGTATTAGTAACAGAATTGTACAGTTTAACAATGAATAACGATAACGATAACGATAACGATACCAGCAATAATCTCTCGTCACAGTGGAAAGAACTTCTTGAAGAACTTCAAAAACCTAACATCACAACTTTTGATATATTAGTTGAAAAATTTATCGTTAACGTCAACGACAATGTCAAGCAAAATTAATATATATCTACAACCAACCAAATGAATATAAAGTGAAGTGAAGAAAAGTAAAGTCAGTCATTGTAACTACGAACTAAATGTATAAGTGTATACCGAACGAACATCAAAAATAAAAATAAATGAAACCATTGTTATCCATATATTATTTTAATTGAAAACTAGTGTAGGCTAGACTAAGACTAAGACTAGACTACTTTAGACGACGATAAGATAATAATACTCATCCATGTGTAGCTAATGTTAGCTGTAGGAGGAGTAACAGAACTGATCGTATCCCCATGAGAACAAAGACAGTACTTGCTTTCCTCTCGCGATTCAATTCAAAAAGTAGCTTGAAAAAAAAACGAAGAAAAAAAGGTTACTTGTTATTTGGGGGATCGATTTGTGCCTTCCGTTAATTCGGGGGCAGTGTTGTTCTAATTTCCCTCAAAAAGATGCTCCGATCTGGTGGATTTATTGAAAACTTACGTAAGGCTACTAGTATATTTTTTTAAATAAGAATTAGACAGTTTCAAAAATTATATGGATGATGGTAACTTACTCTAGTAGCGTAGTAAATTTCGTTTACTATGTTTTGCTGCTGCTTTCATTCTAAAACTATTTTTTTATTGATATTAGCATGTCCCAGCATGCATTATTTTTCTTGTCATCCTCAAAATTATTATTAATACTATCGGAAGGTGACGACGATGATGGTCGTTGAAACATATCATATAAAACTGATGAGGAACTATCATTGTCATACAATTCTAGTTCAATTAGTTTATGACTTGGATATAATTCAACATATTTACGAATATGTTTCACATGTCCACACCACCATCGTGCTAGTTGGATATCATTCACAGGTTCCGGGCGTGGTGGTCTTGGTATAGGAAATTTCAATTTATCAGCGCCTACTTCTTCTCCTTTCGCGTTTTTCTTCCCCTTTGATGATTTTAGATTTCTTCTTTTTGATACTACTAATAATGCGGAGGCGGATGATGGATTTTTCTTATAATAGTTTTCATGGAATTTTTCCCTTGATGATTTTGATAATTTTACATATTCATTAAGATCTAAGTGCCACTTACGTTGGATTTTTACAGCCTGATGCTGTTCTTCTGTCAATATAAATCCTGGCATCTCAAAAAGACTCATTCGATATTTCATCCCATCCCATTTTGACACAGAGTGTAACCAATCTTTGATCGGACGAAAATTCAAAATAAATGTTGAATTGGGACTTTCCTTGTGAAGTTCATCTAATAATTTAATCTGTGGATACCATCCTTCTACCTGCTCAAAAGGAAAGAAAGAAAGAAAAAAAACGAATACGAAGATTTAGTGGTGGGGATAATATAAAAAAGACGAAAACAATAATATGCATAAGCATTATCGAATTATCTGGTGTTGGAAAGATGATGATACGGTGAAAGAACAATCAGATTAACTTACACGATTCGTATCCATTTGACAATGTGCATCAATTGGTTCTTTAACACGAATTCTATTATAGTCTAACATAGATTCCCCTTGTCGAGCACGTCGAAATATTTCAACACCCTCATGGACATCACCTTTGTTGGGTCCCTTGTTTTCATTTCTAATATAATTTTGATCGTTACCTAAAAATTTGTTACCAACTTTATCGTGTGTTGCATAATATCCAGCACAATCAAAAAAGTCTGCCTGCAAAAAATATGCATCGAAGTAGAGGAGGAGAAAGACAGAAAGACGACCAAGGTGTGTTAGAGATGGATAGATAGATAGGTAGAGCAGTGCAATTATTAGCCACGAAATATATGGGTATTAATATAACTCACGAGTGTTGTTGTTCCCATCTTGGGCATACCAACATTCAATACGGGTAAACTTGGTTTTTTATTCTGCAGTACAAATTCATTAGCAAGTTCACGTGTCGCTATTTTATTTGGAATTAAACATTGTGGAATTGTATTTGTGATTGTTGGTAACGAATAGTTCGTTTGGATATATTCTTCTACAGCTAAATATTCATTTTCATTTTCTTCACCATACAATACAGATTGAAGTATTTCAAGACTAGTCAATTTGAATGTTGCTGTTGCGGTATCAGTATCAGGACTACCACCAACGAAACTGAAGGGGGGACGTAATTCATTTGGTATGTCGATTGTACTTGTAGTATGATTCCATAGATCGTACATGAGTTTGATTTCTTCTTCTTCTTCTTTACCACCGTCTTCATCTTCATCTTCGGTGGTATCATTTGCTTCTTCTTCTTCTTCTGCTTCTACTTCTTCTTCTGCTTCTCCTTCTTCTGCTTCTACTGCTTCTACTGCTTCTTCTACTTCTTCTGCTTCTTCTGCATCTGCTTCATCTTCTTCTTCGTTGCTACTGTCCAATAATGTTTGCTTTTGTTCCCTTGATTCTTGGGTATATTTAGATTTAGATTTGTATCTATCATCGATATTATTGTTGATATGGTTGTTATTTTGATCTTGATTCGCTTGATCTTTTGTTGACGAAAATTTACCAGAATCTTGTAATAAAAATGATGCAATTTTAGGTCCACCAACTTGATCAACAAATCCTTTTAACCACGGTCTTGATACAATTTTTTGTTGTTGTCTAGTAGTAGAAAGAAGAAGAGGAGGTGGTTCAAAAGAATAATCCTCTAACTTTGTTGTTCCTTGTTGTTGGTGTTCTCCTTGTTCTGGATGAAGTATAAAACTAATCGTAATTGTGCAACACGAAAGAAAAAGTAATGATAATACTATATATGATTTCTTATTGAACATTTTATTGGTCCTTTTCTTCTCGCTGTTGCCTCCGTTTTTCTTCTTTATTACTCCACCATCTCCTCCTCCACCACCACCACCATCAGCATGCTGTTGTTGTGCTTCTGATATTCCTTGTTTGCTGTTGTTGCTGTTGTTGCCGCCGCTGCTCATCATCGTCATCATCATGTATGCCATTCGCATCTATCCATGGCTAATAATAAATACAAGTAAGTAGAATGAATAATGCGGTTACAATTGTAGCCGTATTGTCGATGATTTTTTTAAATTTTTTTTAATGTTGCACGGGTGAAGTTGTGCTGTGATGATTAGAACAGATTCGATTGTTCTGTTGATTTTTTGACCGTTGAATACAAGTATGTGAAAAAGCACTAGGGATACAATTTAAGCGGGACTGGATTAAGATTTGTAAACAAATAACAAATATATGTGCATGCTGGTGATGTCAAAACCTGATGTGTGGAAATGTACCAACAAAGATCTAATCACCCTTTCATATATGTTAGAAAAGCAAGAGATTTGAAGAGTCGACATGTTCGATGACAAGGAAGCGTAACTAACTGTAGTATAGAGCGATATAAAGACGATGACAATAAATGATGTATTAAAGTTGTTAATTAGATATTTTTATCGGTAGACTTTCTATTGATTTATTGTTCATTTTGTTCAATCATAGACAGTACAAGTAGTACACCATTATTTGAATTCGTATGATCTTGACCATCACTCATATTATTTTAATTTAGCCAACAATTTAGTATATAGAGACTTTATAAAAAAAAGTTACCATAATGGAACCAGCTCATTCGATTCGATTCTGTCTTCCGTTCTTTCTTATTTTGGTCCAGTTCAAAATATGAGTGAAAAAATGAACGGTTCTATCTGGTGACAATTGAAGAGGTATAGTACTAGACCTTAGTGGTTTCTGCCTTCTGTTTCTTTTTCTATTCTTGATTCTGTTTTTCCTGTTTGATGACGATTTGTTGTTGCTGTTGTCCAGCAGTAGAAAGAAGAAGAGGAGGTGGTGGTTCAAAAGAATAATCCTCTAACTTCTTTGTGGTTGTTCCTTGTTGTTGTTGTTGTTGTTGTTGGTGTTGTTCTCCTTGTTGTTCTGGATGAAGTATAAAATTAATCGTAATTGTGCAACACGAAAGAAAAAGTAATAATAATAGTATATACTATGATTTCTTAGTATTGAACATTTTATTAGTCGTCCTTTTCTTCGTCTCGCTGTTGCCTCCACTTTTCTTCTTTCCTACTCCGCCATCTCCTCCACCCCCACCACCCCCACCATCAGCATGCTGTTGTTGTGCTTCTAATATTCCTTGTTTGTTGCTGCTGCTGTTGCTGCTGCTGCTGCTGTTGCCGCCGCTGCTCATCATCGTCACCATCATGTATGCCATTCGTATCTATCCATGGCTAATACATACAAATAAGTACTGTAGAATGAATAATGCGGTTATTATCGATTGAAGTAGAGTCCATTCTCCTGACGATGACGATGACGACGATGACGACGATGATGACGACGATGACGACGACGATGACGACGATGCCTTAGAAGTATACGACGATGCCTTAGAAGTATATTTATGAAGAACCTTTGCCATAATACCAACAAAAACGATAGTGTATACACACGCTTCGTCGCAACGTATATCCCACAAATCAAACAATTGACCACTGCTAACGGCTGCCTGTAGTTCAGAATATCCTCCCACAAACGTTCCATCAATCCATATCGATGGCACAGTAGTAGCCCATGTCGTTTGGATTTCCAATACATCAGTAAGTTGTTTGTCACTTTCAACATTAAATACAATATCATCATCCACATCCAATTGAGATGACAATTCTGATAGTTTTTGGAACAATGCCTTGGTGCCTGCACAATCAGGACAATATGATTTACAGATAACAACAACCTTGTGCTGACTGATTTGATTATCAATGAATTCTCTAACAACTGACGATGCCTCAGCAATAGCAACAATAGCGGCCACACACGCTTCGCCGCAACGTATATTCAACAAATCAAACAATTGACCACTTTGATAAGCTGCCTGTACATCCGAATTTCCTCCCACAAACGTTCCATCAGTCCATACCGATGGCACAGTAGTGCTTTGACCATCAGTCATTTCTGCCAATGTCGTTTGGATTTCCGATCCATCATAATCAGTAAGTTTGTCAAGTTCAATATATACTACAATATCAATATCATCATCAAGAATTTGAGAAGACAATTCTGATAGTTTTTGGAACAATGCCTTGGTGCTTGCACAATAAGGACAATATGATTTACTGAAAACAACAATCTGTGTTGACTGATTTGATTATCAATGAATTCTCTAACAACTGTTTTGAGCGACGACGACGATGATACCTTCGTATTAGTACACGATTCTTCATCGTCTCCCGCAGCACATGATTCTCCATCTCCGTCTCCATTGTTTTCACCAGATTGAGGAGTGGTAGCATCTGGAACATCAGCGGCAGTAACTTTAGTACATGATTCATCATTTTCATTTTCATCTCCCGCAGCACATACTCCACTAGATTTAGGCATTGGACCTGGAACGTCAGCGGCAGTAACGACGAAGAAGGAAGCATAGTTTGATGACGATGAGATCGTCATCGCCAACAAACATGCAACGGCCAACAGTATCGTAGTACGATGCAAATGAATCATCATGGTTTAGACTTGATTTCTGATAGCTGTTCTACCAAAGCATGCAATAGGAATCAGATGCTTAAAATTAGATGATATGATACAATTGTTAAACCTTATTCCCAAAATCGTTTGTTTGACACTTTTGAGGAGACTACAATTGGTATCCACGAATAAAATGGTTGTCTGACATCATCCTAAAAAATAGGGATGTCAAGAAGGGAAGGGCCATTCTACTTTATTTCTGATTGAGAGCTTTTATTTATGGTTCTATTTTGTGATGCTCTCTCTTCTTCTTCTATTCTTTCTCTTTACGAAATCACGAACTTCAAGTATTCTTCATTATAATAACAATATTTAAAAACACAAGCCGGCATTTGCGCAATCAACCGTGGGGTGCTCGAATCGGTTGAAAATAAGCAGTTTTCAGATTTTTGACCGTTGAATCAGTACAGCACAAGTATGAGAAAAGCATTAGGGATACAATTTAAGCGGGACTGGATTAAGATTTGTGGCTGTCATGAAATCATCTCTTTGTTACGACTAGACTATTGTACGCATCCTCAAGGAAGCGTAACTGTTGTAGTATAGAGCGATATAAAGACGACGACAATGATGTATTAAAGTTGTTAATTAGATATTTTTTATCGGTAGACTTTTCATTGATTTATACTTCATTTTGTTCAATGATAGACAGTACAAGTAGTACACCATCGTTGAATTCGTATAATCTTTACCATCACTCATAATATTTTAGTTTTAGCCAACGATTTAATATGTAGAGACTTGATAAAAAAGTTATCTTAATGGAACCAGCTCGTTCGATTTATTCTGTCTTCCATTCTTTCTTATTTTGGTCCAGTTCAAATTATGAGTGGAAAAATGAACGGTTCTATCTGGTGACAATTGAAGAGGTATGTATAGTACTAGACCTTAGTGGTTCCTACCTATTCTTTGTATTTTTGTTGCTCTTTTCTTCTTCTTCCCCTTGTCGCTGCTGTTTTCCTTCTTTCGTTTTACTATTATATTAGATCCCGATTCCCCTGAACTTGTTTCTTTCTCCTTTGTTCTCTCGCTCTCTCTCCCCCCCCCCTCCCCTGATTTTCGTCATTGTCCCTGCTGTTGCTTCTGGATGTAACCATCAACAGCCCCGGAGATTCGAAACTACCTGATGCTACTTTTTGTGGTACCGTTTTTTTTCATCGTCCTCGTCGTTTTGCACTAACACTCTTCGACCCTACTACTGGTAGAATCGTATGCATTATTGTTCATAGCAGAGGACGACGACACCGTTGTAGTAGTAGTTTCTGACTACAATCACGGAGTCTTGATACTGCTACTACCACCACCACCTTCCAAAAGACCTTCCATAAGTGCTGCTTTTACTTTGATTCGTCGTGCTTTCGCGCTATCACTCAAACTTTTCGATGACGAGTGAGAACGGTACTTTGGACGATATTTACTACTACTACTACTGGGGTTCAACGTCGTACCGGTAGTTTCTAATTCCAATCCTGGAGACTTGATACTACTACCATTACTACTACTACTACCTTCCACCGAAAGTCCATCCAAAAGTGCTGCTTTTACTTTCTTTCGTCGTGCTTTTGCGCTATCCGTCAAACTTTTCGTACGTCCTGACGATGAGTGAAGACGGTACTTTGAAGAAAAGAAGTTCTTTGGACGATATTTACTACTAGTAGTGGGACTAGCGGTTGATTTATGTGTGGGAGAAGGAGGAGATTTCATATTAGTAGTATCACCACCACTCGCGAGTGATGATATAGGAGAAATACTTGACAACGATGGTGATTTCAGTGGTCCTGTTCTTGTTGTTCTTGTTGTTGTTGAATCATTATTGGACACTACTACTACCGGAGCTTTTTCTTCTTTTTCTTTCTCGCGATCATCATCGTCGCCGATCAATGTCAATGGCATTCCGATACTACCATCTGAAATAAGAAGATTCTTTCCCATCGCCTCTCTTTTTTTATCATCGGAAGAACTCGAAGAGGAGCTGCTTGAACTACTACTTGAGCTCGAACTTCCGCTGCTGCTATCCGAGTCATTGCCGCCTCCGTCACCGGCTAAATCCACATCATCATCATCATCATTGTCGTCGTCAGGGTTTTTATTCTGACCTATCTTCATTCTATTCGATGTAGGTGTTCTTTTTTGTTGTTGTTCGATGATGGGTGTTTCTTTATTAGATGATGATGATGATGATACAACACCACCACCAATATCTAATAACAGATTCTTGGATTGGAACGTTGGTTCCACAAATCCTGCTACTGCTGCTGCTACTACTACTCCTTGTCGTTCTTTTACTTCTAATCGAGCATGTTGTCCTATCCGAGTCACGTCATTAATTAATTTTTTATCGTTATTATTACTTTGAATAAATTCAATACTATTAAATAATCTCCGTTCGAGATCCATCCGTTGTTCATGTACAGTAGTAATTTCAATGGTTGACGATGACGTAGAAGAAAGTAATTCAATAAGTTGTTTTTTAGTAACATTTGTTTTTTGTATTGTATCCTGATACAATAGTAAGGATTGTTTATTTTGTAATCGGAATACTTCATTCTTGGTATGTATATCATGGAATTCATTTTTTAATTGTTCATTTTCTGTTATGAATGCATTCAAATCTTTCTGTAATGGTTGTAATATACCATCTAATGTCTTATTTTGAATATTCAGACTACGATATTCCGCTTGAAGACTTTCTATACCAAAAAATGAATATTTTTGTGGTACTTTCCTCCGACGATTTTTTTGATCCATCGTGTGGTAGTTTCTATTATTGTTGTCGTCGTCTACACGTCGTTCAACATTAATGTCAGAAATCTGTTTCTTCAACGCATTGATGTTTCGACGTAAAACGAGACATTCTTCTCGATTTTTACTTTTATCATTATCATATTTCTTTTGTTGTAGAAGTATATTTTGACGACGACGACAACGACGAATGATTAGATACATTCGAATATTTTTTTGGATTATTATTGCACAATCATGAAGTCTTCGTGTATTTTTCTCTTTTTGATTTATCTTCTTTAATACCTTTGCCTGAGATTTGATATGTCGTATGTACAATTCATCTCGTTTGTTTCGTGACACAAAAATTCGTATAGCACACTGGATTTTTATTACTGCAGCAATAGTTGTAGAAGTAGCAGTAGAAGTAGCAGCAGAAGTAGCAGAGTCCTGCTGCTTCACAAGAGCAGTTAGAGTCGTCGCTGTCGTCATAACGTAATCCGTCTTGTCCCTTATAATCATTTGTTATTTATTTATTTATTTATTTATTTGTTATCCTGTATTCTACATTTCATCTTGCCTCGACCCATCGCGGATAGGAGTTTTCCGAAATAAGAAAAAAACAATTAGTTCATCACACACCTACGACTAAACACTGCCTAAATACGGTATATGCTGTATATTAAGATTAGAAAGGTTCATTTTTCTTGATGTGTTGTTGTTGGGAGTCACAAGATGGAGGAAATGAAAAAGAAGTGACTACGAAGTAGTATCTGAAGGCTACGTAGTAGCAAGAATAATGACCTGAAAGTGATTAAATCTAAGCAAGAGATACTTATGAACATATAATTTGATCGCGTTCGCTCAACTAACGCGAATTAGGCGTTTTTTTTTTTAACGTCAGTCATGGATATAATAATATCTAGACACATCGTCTCTTTTAATTGCAAATTGCAGCCAACAATTAAACTCGTGATTATAAAAAATATACACATCATGTTAATAAGCAAGAAAGAATGTAAACAGGCAATATAATATTTAATCGATCACGAGACAAAAATGTGCTGTATATTCATATTATATTGATCAAAGTTTTAGAAAAAAGCGAATACACGCACTTTATTCTACTAGTGGCCGCCTAAATACGACTAGGTGCTACGTGTAGTAGGCTAGACTCCCAAATGGGGTAGGGCTGGAGGGGGGGCTGGTGAGGCGTTAACAGTATATATTCTAAAAGAGGAAACTGTACAGGAGGAATTATTTTTAACGTGGTTTAATTAAGTGATCTATCCTCCAAATTTTGATAATGATGATTCAATGATGATTCAATTACGATTGACTCAATTTTCAATGTTGTTGTTGTTGCTGCTGCTGCTGTTGCTTTGTTTTGCACGTTCTCTTCTTTTTTTACTACTACTAATTTTACCACTACTACTACTACTACCACCATTATTATTACCACCATCCGATGATGATGGTCGTTTCCTTTTACAACTTAATGGATTCGGTTCTTTTGGTCCATGTATTTTACGTTGTTGTTGTTTTTGTTGTTTCGTACTACCAGCAGTAGCAGAATCATTGTTACCACCACCACCTCTTGCACCACCACTACCACCACCTCTTTTTTTAGTGGTAACAATGGGTGTTGCCATTTTTTTAATTGATTTCTTCGCAGCATCCACTAATGCCTGTTCTGTTTCTTCTAATATATGACGTCCAAACCATTTAGCTTTTTCTTTCCCAATGTCATTTCTTTTGGTAGACTTCGATGGATTTTCTAATATCAATACTGTTGCCTTATTTGCTAATCTCATTATCGGTATAGTACCCTTATAACGCAATTCATATAATAAACCATCATCTTGACTAGCAACTATGTATGTTCTTTCTTTACCTTTACTACTACGAGCATCGTCTAATGCGATATGACGTCGCACTGCATCTGTGGCTGTAATAGTAATTGTCGTTTTTTCTCCTTCTTCTCCTTCTTCATTCCTTTGTTGTTGTTGTTGTTGTTGTTGTTTCGATTGTTGCGTTTCGTCGTCGTCGTCGTCTTCGAATTTTGGTAATATCTCACAACGATTAAAATTAGTAGTACTATTACCATTATTATTATATTGTTGGGCACGTTTTTGTTTATTCGAAATAGTATTTTTCTGAATCCAATGTAATGCATTTTTAAATAATGATGCTTTTAATAAATATTCTTCCGTTTTCTTTTTCTTTTTTGTTGCTGTCGATTTTTCTGTTAAACTTTGTATAATCATTTCTAATTCCTTCACAGCTTCTTGTGGTATAAAATATCGTACATTATAACGATTATGTTGTTGTTGCTGCGTATGCGTATGCGTATTATTGGTATTATTATTATTATTATTATTATTATTATCACTGTAGTTGCGACTGTGGTTGTAATCCATCGTCGTCCGGTCATCGGAGGACGACATCGATGATGAGGAAGGACCACCTACTTGTAATACTCTTTCAATTCTGGATGCGATATCATCCTCTTGACTTCGACTATGACTATGACTAGTTGATGGATTACTGAAGCTTGAACTTGAGCTTGAGCCTGTTGTTGTGTTTGTGGTAATTCGTACCATAGCAGTCAAAAATGTTGCATCCAATAACACTGAATAATATGGTTTACTTTTTAAATTAACAGTACGTTCGAAATAACGTAATGTTTTACGTGCAGCTTTTGCTCGTCCATGTCTCATAACTTGATACGAACTTACTGATTCAATCTAATCTTAACTTAATTTTCTCTAATTTTATTTGATTAGATACACTATATAATTGAAGAATAATGTGTTGTATTACAACAAGTACTATAGTAAGAACGTTTTAGTCGGATGGATGTTCAATTGTATTATATACAATTGATTGAGGATGACAAAAAACGGCACTGCTCTTTTTGAATGAATAAAATCTCGAGAGGAGGGAAATTAAATGGATGGTGGCGCGATCCACATTAGTAACGTCTGTCCAGAGACAGTGACGTGAAGTGTAGTAAATAAAAGCAAGAAAAAAAAAGCGATAGACCTACTGTACTAGAAAGTTGACAAATAATAATAGTTAGTTGTGCGCTTCACTCCTCTTTTACAAGGAAGAACAACAACAACAACAACAACAACAACAACAACTGCTGAACAGAACAAAATTTGATAGAGGCTACTTACTGTACACAGGTTAGTGTTCACTTTTCTGTTTCAATTGTTTTTAAGTCTGGTCCCAACTGGTTCAATTTTGGATGGTCGGCATGACGGCAGGGGAGTCCTTCTTGCCTGATGTTTTGAACAACCCTCTGCTGGTCATGATCCACTTTCTTTCCAATCTATATTCATAATGTTATTCATACAGGACATACGATAGAATCCTTCCACGTAACGGAAAACGTGCGTGGCGAGTATGTAACAGGTTTACACAGACATTGTAAGTATGATGAAAAAGCTTTTTAAAGGCGTAAGACAAACATCCAATAGCACCAATGATGACTGGCTGTCTTACACCCAGAGTGAAACCAATTATTATCAGCGCTACATAATGAGTACCGAAGTGATTTAGCACTCATCCAAAAATAAACTGGGTGAAAAGCCACCAAGATGACAAGGTCTACACTACAATTAATTATTACTGAGATGCCATTAGATGCATATATCTTTTGAATTCACAGAGGCTGGTAGAAACTTAGCAGTCACAGGACTGAAACTATTGCAGGAGAAACCAATTGTAGCTAGTACCAATGAATCCAAACACAGTGGTAATCCAATTCCACATAAGAGGAAGAACGATAACAAGAGAATTTATAAGATTGGTTTCTATTTGACAATTCTATACTTTGACAAATTTGAATGGAGCAGTAGCATATTTGACTCTATCAATTTGGACAGTTTTTTGACAAGATTCACATATATATAAGGTGTATTGTAACACACAGTATTACTTAAAAGCATAGTTAATAGCCAACAAAAAGCATGCACATTGGGACTGAACACTTTGCAACTGTATCAAAGAAGATTCAATGACCGTTCATTCAATAAGTATCAGTCCATTCACAACAACACATACACCAAAAGCTGTCATTTTCCTAAGAAAATTAGATGTCTTATTCCACCATTATCACATGGACTGTCTTATAGATTGTCAAAGAAGTTGGAAATAAGGATGACGTGGTGTTTTTAAGATCATTGTTGTTGATGTTGGAAGCATAGCAGAAGCAGTAGCAACTACACGATAATATATGATGACAATGGCGACAACAATTTATTGATCTTCTTATGTGCTTATCTGAATGTAATGTTGTTTTTGCCCTCATCGTGCTCTTTGCTATTCAATTTTCATTATTTGCTATACTGGGGTACTGATGATGATTGAGGTCATAGTTTTTGTTCTGAGATCTTTTGAGTCAAGATCTTGCTAAATTTACTAGACCATTTAATCTAGCCGAAGTTGTTATGTGACTAAGTATCGTGAATTATTCTATCGTGATACTGGTTTTGTTGAACATGTTATTGTTGTGGGTCTAGATCTATCTAAGGGTACACATATCATAAAAATAGGTTGATTGTTGTCAATTAGCTGTGGCTAACTTGGAATTGAACTGATGTGGCCTATTACAGGTGGACTATGTATTCCTGAATGTATTTATTCTGGAATTCACTAGGTACTAATGATACTAAAGGTCCTTCCTCTAGGAGTGAGGATGGTTGTGGATGAAGAATCACTTTCTGCTGCTGCACAGCAAAATTGAATCGTTCAAAAAGAATGATTCCAGAGTAGATTTCTCTCTGGAATATGATTTTAGCTTAGTGTGTGTGCATTGGAAAAATTGATTTCCTTCACAGCTTTAACACTTCTTGACTGAACTCAGTAGGGCACCAAATTTAGCTAAAGTTGCTATATGCAACTAAGTACTGTGCATCTGTCTTTCTTGATACCAGTTTTGTTGAACACGTAGTAGGTCTATCTAAGGGTATGAAGATCATAAAAATAGGTTGATTGTTGTAAGTCATGGCTAACTTTGGACTGAGCTGAAGACTACGGTAATTAGTTACTACTGATAGTTAGCTTTTCTATAGTTTATTTGTATACGGAAAACAACGTATTGTTGGGGCAGGCATCAGTGAATAGTATAGGCGCTTATATGTGCTTGTTAAAAGTTGTGGTCGAGTGACGATGCTTGTTGTTTGTGTATGGTTGTTGATAGACTGCTCACAAGTTGTTGTTGTTGTTGTTGTTGTTGTTTTGCGGTGCAATGAATATGGCTCTGGTGAATTTAAGAGATATAACGTCATCCTGTTTGAGTGGGAAACGAGCTTGCTGTCTTGTTTTTAAGAATAATGCTACTGATTGGTGCAATAATGCTATCAGCGCTCCAGAACACAGGATTTACAGGTAGGTTATTAACTGCGTCCACTGTAATTTCCTGTGTCAGTAGTTTACCATTGTTCTCATCTCGTCCTGCCTCATTGAGCACAGCTTCTTTCAAAGCACTTTTGATAGACGCCATTTTTTCTGTTAATTCCAGTTTGAGAAGGCTACTCAAATTGGATTGTGGGAGTATTCTGGTATAAACTAATGAAATTGTTCAAAAAGTTCTTTTTGGTTCTGAAACCTTTGTTTCTGACTCGTTCTGTTGAGGTGGTGGGAACTATTGGCATGCCATTGGCATGCCATTGGCATATGATGAGTTGTTCCATTTTGAGAACCCATTGTCAGTCATTTCCTAATTATTGTTCTTAGTGAGGTAGATTTGGTTGTATTATTAGTGTACTAGGGTGAATTATTGATGGTTGGTACGTGTTTGTACTTGGGATGGATAACACGGTTAGAAAATGTAATTTTAGAATTTGTCTGTTTTTATGCAGTAGGTGTTGGGCTTAGGTGCGCATGTATCTGCGGAATTTCAAATTCCGCAGTAGCTCTATTCTAGGTGCAAGTTGTGCTTACTAACATCAATTTTGTTGAGATGTTGGTTTTGGACTAGATTAGGAGTTTGGTAAGATACTATGTCTTTGCTTATGGGCTTGTCTACATTACTTAGTGAGTGATCATGGTGATTGTAAACCATAGTATTTAGGAAATGCATTTTTGTGGTGTTCTAGGTTGGTACTTTTCAATGGTTGACAGGCGCTTCAACTGTGTCTATCTACAACCTAAACTTTCAACGCATTTTGCATTTGCAATTATCCACAGTAAAAATTCAACTAACTGTTTACGCTACTACGTTTGACCTTGAGCTCGATGCACTACTTGGATCAGAACTAGGAACAGCACTGGGTACAGAACTAGGTGCGCTACTAGGATCCGAAGTAGGGTTAGTAATTAGTAATTGGAACTAAGCTTGGTCCATGACTAGGAGATACGCTTGG
Source organism: Fragilariopsis cylindrus CCMP1102 (assembly GCA_900095095.1). Lineage (NCBI taxonomy): Eukaryota > Bacillariophyta > Bacillariophyceae > Bacillariales > Bacillariaceae > Fragilariopsis > Fragilariopsis cylindrus. Next base: position 37,161 of record FMBT01000540.1, read on the forward strand.
TGATTCCGTAGGAGAGCTTGTGGGTTAATCAAATGGATCATCGGTTGGTTCGCCACTAGGAATAGAAGTCGGTTCTAATGAAGGGATAGAACTCGGCAAATATGGCTGAGTGATGGTCGCCGCGTCGAGGGTTACCGCCGTTTGCGCCAACATACGGCCGTTCAAAGACGAACCGGTCTTGAGATTAACACCTGTCTTGGACAAGATGATGCCCTCCAAATGCGCACCTGCTTCAACATCAACCTTTAAGGCGGCTGACCAGAAGATGTTCTTTGCCAGTGCACCGCCAGTGAGAAATACATTCATGTTCGTGGCTTGCACAATGTTCTGCGATGTCCTGATGATGAATATATCCGTTGCGCTGCCAGAGAATGTGAGATGAGTGGAAATGTCAATCTTTACGGTAAAAGTATAAACACCAGCTGTCAACGTTTGACCACCAATTATGCCTCCTTTGAAATTGGTAGAAGTGGTGGGATAGTTGGTCTCGGACTGGGAGTCAGTGTACGCGGTTTCCATGTCACTGACGGCGGTGGTCAATTCAGCGGGAGTAGGAGCCTCGTAATTTGCTGCTTTGACGATTCCTGTGATCTGAGTACTAGTCGAAAACTTACTAGTTGAACTTTCCCTGACCAAGACAAAACCAGTAATGGCTGACGAAGCGATGGGCGAGACGGCGATGTCGCCAGTAATCGAGGTGGGTCCAGTGGAGGTGATACCAGATTTTGAAAGGATGACGAAGTTACCGGCAGTTCCAAGATCGACACCCACTAAAGTGTGACTTGGTTCAACTGAAGAGCTCGGCGCACTACTTGGATCAGAACTAGGAACAGCACTGGGTATAGAACTAGGTGCGCTACTAGGATCCGAAGTAGGGTTAATACTTGGAACTAAGCTTGGTCCATGACTAGGAGAAACGCTTGGTGATTCCGATGGAAAACCCGTTGGAAAACCAGAGGGAAATCCTGTGGGACCATCTGTAGGAAAACTTGTGGGTAGATTAGTTGGCAAAATAGAGGGACTACTGCTGGGTAAAGTAGACGGATTGCTTGAAGGTGAGCCGCTAGGATTCGCAGAAGGCCCAACGGAAGGTGTGCCACTTGGATGAGCACTAGGAAAAGAGCTAGGAGCACCACTTGGTGTAAGACTTGGAATGAAACTCGGCAAAGAACTTGGTGAAAGACTGGGTTGTATGCTTGGACTTGAACTCGGTTCTGAACTAGGGATGGAACTTGGTGCACCAGTCGGATCAGCACTTGGTTCAGAGCTAGGAATAGAACTTGGTGATTGACTGGGCATTGAACTTGGAACAATACTCGGAATGGAACTTGGAAGTAAACTTGGAAGTAAACTTGGTAGGGAGCTAGGTGCGCCACTTGGATCAGCACTAGGAAAAGAGCTAGGAGAACCACTTGGTAAAAGACTTGGAATGAAACTCGGCAAAGAACTTGGTGAAAGACTGGGTTGTATGCTTGGACTTGAACTCGGTTCTGAACTAGGGATGGAACTTGGTGCACCAGTCGGATCAGCACTTGGTTCAGAGCTAGGAACAGAACTGGGTAAAACACTTGGCTCAAGGCTTGGAATTGAACTTGGTTCCAAACTCGGTAACAAGCTTGGGAGTGAGCTAGGTGCACCACTCGGATCAGCACTAGGACCAGAACTAGGACTAGCACTTGGTGAAAGACTAGGCTCAGCACTTGGAATGAAACTGGGTAATGAACTCGGTTCTGAACTAGGGATGAAACTAGGTGCACCAGTTGGATCAGCACTTGGTTCAGAGCTAGGAACAGAACTTGGTGATTGACTGGGCATTGCACTTGGAACAGTACTCGGAATGGAACTTGGTTCCAAACTCGGCAAAAGACTAGGTTCAAGACTTGGAATGGAACTTGGTTCTGCACTAGGGATAGAACTCGGTGCACCAGTCGGTCCAGCACTAGGATCAGAGCTAGGAGCACCACTTGGTGAAAGACTGGGTTGTATGCTTGGACTTGAACTCGGTTCTGAACTAGGGATTGAACTTGGTGCACCAGTCGGATCAGCACTAGGGAAAGAGCTTGGATCAGAACTAGGTGAAACACTTGGCTCAAGGCTTGGAACGGAACTGGGCAAAGAACTCGGTTTTGAGCTAGGGATGGCACTCGGCACGCCGGTTGGATTAGCACTAGGATCAGAGCTAGGGCCGGAGCTTGATAAAACACTTGGCTCAAGGCTTGGAATTGAACTCGGTGCCAAACTCGGCAAAAAACTGGGGATGGAACTTGGTGCACCACTCGGATCAGCACTAGGATCAGAGCTAGGATCAACACTAGGTAGATGACTGGGTAAAAGACTTGGCAAAAGACTTGGAATTGAACTCGGTGCCAAACTCGGCAAAAGACTAGGTTCAAGACTTGGAGTGGAACTTGGTTCTGCACTAGGGATAGAACTCGGTGCACCAGTCGGTCCAGTACTAGGATCAGAGCTAGGAGCACCACTCGGCAAAAGACTAGGCTCGAGACTTGGAGTGGAACTTGGTTCTGCACTAGGGATAGAACTCGGTGCACCAGTCGGTCCAGTACTAGGATCAGAGCTAGGAGCACCACTTGGAAAAAGACTCGGTTCGAGACTTGGAGTGGAACTTGGTTCTGCACTAGGGATAGAACTCGGTGCACCAGTCGGTCCAGCACTAGGAACAGAGCTAGGAGCACCACTTGGAAAAAGACTCGGTTCGAGACTTGGAGTGGAACTTGGTTCTGAACTAGGGATAGAACTGGGTGCACCAGTCGGTCCAGCACTAGGATCAGAGCTAGGAGCCCCACTTGGAAAAAGACTAGGCTCGAGACTCGGAGTGGAACTCGGTTCTGAACTAGGTATAGAACTGGGTGCACCAGTCGGTCCAGCACTAGGATCAGAGCTAGGAGCCCCACTTGGAAAAAGACTAGGTTCGAGACTTGGAGCGGAACTTGGTTTTGAACTAGGGATAGAACTTGGTGCACCAGTCGGATCAGCACTAGGATCAGAGCTTGGATCAGAACTAGGTGAAAGACTCGGTTCAAGACTTGGAATTGAACTGGGCTGAGAGCTTGGTTTAGAACTAGGAACAGTAGTTGGGTTGAAACTCGGCACGCCACTTGGATCACTACTAGGAGAAGAGCTAGGACCACCACTTGGTCCGACGCTCGGTGCAGCACTTGGCACCACACTAGGTTTGCTACTCGGGTCAAGACTCGGTAACAAACTCGGTTCTGAACTTGGAACGGAACTCGGTGTGCTACTCGGATCAAAGCTAGGCTCGAGACTTGGAAGAGAGCTAGGCTTTCCAGTCGGAAAAGCACTTGGAATGGAGCTAGGCTCCGAACTTGGCAAGAAACTGGGGTTCCAAACTCGGGAAAGAACTAGGCACTGCACTTGGACTTGAGCTAGGTTTAAGACTCGGAACAGAACTTGGCTGAGTACTTGGGGTTGGGCTAGGGACCAAGCTTGGTTGCTTGCTAGGCATTACAGTTGGACTCAAGCTAGGAACTGCAGAGGGATTTGTTGATGGAAGATCAGATGGATCAGAAGAGGGTTCGTCTGATGCAAACACGGTTGGTCCTGTACTTGGCACTGTACTTGGACTTGAGCTAGGTTCAAGACTCGGAACCCCACTTGGTTTTTCCGATGGAGCGCTAGACGGGGCATCTGATGCCAAGACACTTGGTTTTCCACTAGGCGATGCACTCGGTTCTAAACTTGGTAACAGACTTGAAATTGTACTAGGAATACCAGATTCTGCAGAGGTTGGATTGTCTGATGCAAAGATAGATGGTCCCCCGCTAGACGCGACTGTAGGCAAATCTGTGGGTTCAATACTTGGAACAAAACTTGGCTGAGTACTTGGGGTCTCGCTAGGAACAAAACTTGGTTGCTTGCTAGGCATTACGCTTGGACTCAAGCTAGGAACTGCAGAGGGATTTGTTGATGGAAGATCAGATGGATCAGAAGAGGGTTCGTCTGATGCAACCACGGTTGGTCCTGTACTTGGCACTGCACTTGGACTCGAGCTAGGTTTAAGACTCGGAACAGAACTTGGCTGAGTACTTGGGGTCTCGCTAGGAACAAAACTTGGTTGCCTGCTAGGCATTACAGTTGGACTCAAGCTAGGAGCTGCAGAGGGATTTGTTGATGGAAGATCAGATGGATCAGAAGAGGGTTCGTCTGATGCAACCACGGTTGGTCCTGTACTTGGCACTGCACTTGGACTCGAGCTAGGTTTAAGACTCGGAACAGAACTTGGCTGAGTACTTGGGGTCTCGCTAGGAACAAAACTTGGTTGCCTGCTAGGCATTACAGTTGGACTCAAGCTAGGAACTGCAGAGGGATTTGTTGATGGAAGATCAGATGGACTGGTAGATGGCCCATCCGATGTACTCACGGTTGGTCCTGTACTTGGCACTACACTTGGACTTGAGCTGGGTTCAAGACTCGGAACCCCACTTGGTTTTTCCGATGGAGCGCTAGATGGGGCATCTGATGCCAAGACACTTGGTTTTCCACTAGGCGATGCACTCGGTTCTAAACTTGGTAACAGACTTGGAGTTGTACTGGGAGTATCAGATTCTGCAGAGGTTGGATTGTCTGATGCAAAGATAGATGGTTCCCCGCTAGACGCGACTGTAGGCGAGACTGTTGGAACAATAGTTGGCAAGGATGTTGGTGTATTTGTTGGTACCGGTGTTGGTGCTGATGTCGGAGCAGATGTAGGAGCGGCCGTTGGGATTACCGTCGGCGGTAAAGTTGGAGGCAGAGTTGGAGCGACCGTTGGTGCTGCTGTAGGAGCCAATGTGGGTGTATTCGTTGGTGTTGCTGTTGGTGCTGCTGTAGGAGCCAATGTGGGTGTATTCGTTGGTGCTGCTGTTGGTGCTGCTGTTGGTGCTGCTGTTGGCACTGCTGTAGGAGCCGCTGTAGGAGCGGCCGTTGGTGGTAAACTTGGTGTTAAAGTTGGAAGTAGAGTTGGCACATTGGTTGGCGCCCGTGTGGGTAGAGTGCTCGGAACAATCGACGGATCTACGCTTGGTTCAAGACTAGGTAAAATGCTCGGAACGATTGATGGATCTACACTTGGTTCAAGACTAGGTATAGTGCTTGGCATACTTGATGGGACTTCACTTGGTTGAAGACTGGGTGTAGTGCTTGGTATACTTGACGGATTTTCACTTGGAACTTTACTAGGTGATAAACTTGGGTCAATACTTGGTAATGAGCTCGAAACGATACTAGGAGAGCTACTTGGTTTCCCACTGGGACTTGAGCTAGGTTCCGATGATAAGAGTTCTTTATTCCAGTATAATTCAAAATTCTCAGTTATGCCCTTCCCTCTAAGTGCATCCCTGATTTGTGTTTCAACATCGGTGCTATTGATCATTTCAATTGAAGGTGTGGGTGAACTACTAGGTAATTCACTAGGTGCTCCAGATTGTACATAGCTTGGTGGTAATGATGGGGATGGAGAGGGTGTAAAACCTTGCAACATCCTTGATACAAGATCGGGTGTATCAACTCCTAACAACCGCTCTTCAATTGGCACAGTTCCAAACAAGGGTTCTTCTGGACATGGGCCTTTGCATGCCACCGTTGAGTTCCAGTAAATGTCCAAATTTGTATCATTTATGGATGCAAGTTGGTATTCACATTTTTCCATTCGTCTCTGAAATGTCTCAAAACAGGGATCTGAAACACTATTATAAATTTCCATAATTTTCTCCCCAAAATCTTCTAGATCAATGTCTCCACTAAGATCGTTTTCTGCTGATTGATTACTAACAAAACTAAAACTAAATCTTATTCCTGCCATTGCCTCCACACGGTCTTCAGCTGGACAATAACCAGGAGCGAATGCTGGAGCAGGTGTTAAAATTTTCGATTGTGCCATCTGAGCGGCCGTGATCGCTCCAGTACTTGCGGCAACAGCGACCGCTGCAGTGGTGATAACCTGTAATTTACACCAAGAGTTTGTGAAGAGAGAGAGAGAGAGAGATAGGGAAAAATAATGTTCAGGAGTTGTATAAGACAATAGCAAAGCATAGCAATATATACACAACACAGACATGCATCAAAAAGTGAAATTTTGACAGTAGCAAAATAGACACAAAAGTAGATTCCATAGTGTAGTAGTAATATATACACAAATACGTTAACTTACCGCTGTCACCGTTGTAGAGGCTGTTGCAGCTCCAGCAGCAGAAGCAACCCTGATTGATTAAATAAAAGAATATACACATTAACAAAAGTTTTGGATTGTACAAAAAGAAAAATGAGGACCAGAAATAGTGTTAGCCGTATGTGAAGGTATAATAATGTAGGAAAAGGGTTGTAGATAATTTTTAAAATAAACATGCAGGTAGATCGATAGATAGACAGAAATACGTAAGCAACGGATACTTACACGGCTGCTCCTGCTATTGCTGCGCTAGCATTACCAGCTGTACTGGCAGCGGAAACGCTGATTCAAATAAAAGAAAAATACGTAAATATTTAAATAGATCACAAAAATTAAATATTATGATTTTGTATATGTGTGAGGGTAAAGAAGGGAATAAGAAATTATTTACAACCTCATTGTCGCATAATGTGGTTTTTGATATTTTATTGTGTAACTTACGCCATGGTTTGCATTACAGCCGTTCTAAAGATAAACGAATGATAGAAAAATCGTGATGAAACAATAGAAATAGCAGTTTGTATGTAAGCGTTATGTACGTAAACGTTGTTGTTGGGTAAGATAAAATAAAATAAGCACTGCTTGCACCACCATCACGACAATGAATACGAATACAAATACGATGGCATGGTATTCAGTCAAATGCATCTATACACTTGTTACTTACTGTGCTGCTGCTGCTGACGATGATGCCGCACCTGGTTTGTAAAACAAAAATTAATTAGTAAGAAACGCAAGCAGATATATAAACAAACAAGATACAAATAATAAGCAAACACATACAAACACATACACATAGCACACGTGTAAACTAGCTTACCAGCACTCGACCCGGCTGTACCGGATGCAGCTGACGAGGTTGTTGCTGAAGATGTTGTTGCTGATGCACTCGTCGATGATGCATGCAATATAGAAGAGGAACTTTGAATTGCACCACTAGAAGCATTTGCTGCTACTTCTGCTGCAATTTCAGCTGCATGGGCAGCATTCTCTGCCGATGCTTGTATAATTGTACTCGCACCACCATCACCACCACTCGTTCCTCCTTGTGCAAATGCACCAATGTTTAAGTCGTCATCATTTGATTTGCTAAATGCAGAAAATAATTTTTGTACTCCACCAACCGCACCAACCATTGCCATTCCGCCCAATGTGTACATCATACCTCGAATCACTTTCTTTTCAGGATTTTCTTCATCTTCCTTTTCTTCATCAGAAGTATACATATCATCATTGTCGTATTCGTCATCATCGTACAGTGTACGAAGATTATTATCATAACAATCATTACTGTCGTTATAATTCTCAAAACTGCCACTACCACCACCCCCACCACCCCCACCACCACCATTGTCATTGTTTCCATCGTATTGTGTATTGAATATATCTAACAAACGTATTGAATTTTCTGGACGTAATGCTGGGACTGCATGTAGACTATTATTACTGGTGTTGTTGTTGTTCGTTGTTGCTATTGCTATTGTTGCAGTTGCTGCTGTCGGTGCCAAATTTGGAAATAAATCCTGTTCAATCAATTCAGGATTACCATCAGCAACATCCGATGCAAAACGAATAGTATACTTCCTTTGTACTTCATTGTTGTTGTTGTTTTCAATGTCGTAGTCATCGTTATTGCCATTGCCATTGCCATTGCCAATGTCATCACTATTACTATCCTTATTTTTAACAACAGGAACAGCAACACCATCATTATGATGTATCCCCTCTTCGTATTCATCTTGAAGTGTATCCATAAATGATTCATCATCAAATATATCAAAACTAATTTTATCAAATTTAGCACTAGAAGACATAAATGCTGCTGTCTTCTTCTCAATATCATCATCATCACCAGTAGTAGCATCGTAATAATCATCATCATCATCATCATCATCATCATCATTGCTGCCATTATCATCGTACTCATCATCAAAAGATGACATCCTTGTCATTTGCCGCTGTTGATACAATTGATGTTGTTTCGCATGAGCCTTGTACAAATCCTTTTCCGATATTCCTACAGTTATACTACCACTATCTCCTCCCTGCGAAAAATCTTCAATAGCAAAACTACCATCATCGTTGATATTATTGTTGTTCGAATCAGGAATTATGTGGGCAGCTGCTCCTAATGGTGATGCTGATGATACTATTGAACTATTAAACATTAAATCACGTAATGACATAATTTGATTGCTACTCTGCCTTCTATTTCTTTTATGACTTCGTTGTTGATTTAAATTTTTATTGGAATGTCCTAACGGTAATAATAATGATTTGGAGGAATGTTGTTGTTGTTGTTGTTGTCCTTCTAAAGATGACAATAGTAATGATCTGGAAGAATCTGGAGGAGGTAATAATGATTGCAATGATCTGGATGAATCTGGAGGAGGTAATAATGATTGTAATGATTTGGAGGAATTTGGAAATAATGAATAGGACTTTGATATTGAAAAATCATCATCATCATCATCATTATTGTCTTTGTTTTCATAATCATTCTTGTTATCATTCTTGTTATTGTTATGGAAAGAAGCATTAAATGAATTCCTTTTTCCACTAGTACTAGACTTAGTACTTTCACTGAGACTACCGAGACTACTACTGATGATATCTCGTCTACTAGCACGTTGTCTGATTCTTTTTGATGAGGATGGTGTACTATTAGTACCACCAGGATTACCAGTTCCCATTGGTAATCCAATGCAGCTTTCTTCTTCAAAGGATCGTACTGATAAACCACTATTAATACTGTCATGATTCGACATATAATCGTTATTACTATTATTCAAATCGTTACCAAGGTTATCAACACGTGATTGATAGTTTAACAGCTGAGAAATGAATGTTCCATCATCATTATCATCATCATTATCATCGACTATTGCTATTATGGGTTGAGTAGTTGCTGTTACTGTTGCTGTAGTTGAAGCAAATTCATCATCATCATCATCTACTGATATACTATTATTCCTTCGTAGTCGTTCATTTTCCCCTCGTAATCGTTTATGATTTCTTTTTGAACTACTACGTTCTTGTTCTTGTTGTTCTTGTTGCTGTTGCTGTTGTTGTTGCTTCTGCTGATTATGAGGATGTTGTTGTTTTCTAATAATCCCACCACTTTTCGAAATAAGTAATGTACTACCAACACCGCTACCGCTGTTACTACTATCATTACCACTACTCATACCTCGTCGCTTATTAGTAGTAGGTGTTGTGGATTTAGATGTAGATGTAGATGCAGCTGCAGTATCAGTAGTAGTAAATGAAGAAAAAGAAGAACCCTGCTGCTGCTGCTGCTGCTGCGTAGCCATAAGAAGTTTCATCACATCCACTTTATTTTGTTTTTTAGTATCACTATCAATCTGATTTAAACTCATTCCCATTGGTACTTCGTAACTGATGTAAAGGAAGGAAGTAAAGGATTGAAGGAAAAGGATCCGATTTAAAATATCCGATTTTGAGATGAGATTAGATTAGATGAAATGAATTTTTAGTTCATCGTTATTTCGATATTCTATTTGCAAAACTTACCTCCGAATACCTCTACCACTACCACTACCACTACTAGGACTACTACTGCTACTATTCGTATTCATACTCCTACTACTACTTCTGAAACTACCGGTACTACTACTTCTACTACTTCTATTCCTCCTGGAAGCAGCCATCCTGGCTTTTCTTTGACATCTACTACTTAGACTTCTTTGACTCTGACTTTCTAATATATCGCCTTCATCATTATCATCATCATGATCATTATTCTTATTATCAGTATTGTCGTCTTCAATGATATAAATACTTTTATTGCTTTCTTCCTTCAAATTATTATTATCATAGTCATAATCATAATCATCAGTTGCTTCATTTGCAGTTCGGGATGCTGCTGCTTTTGATTTTCCTTTAGAAAATTGCGAAAGATTAAAATTATCCATGGTTTGTTGTTTATTATCTCGTTGTTTGTGTTTGTTCAGGATAGATCTATCTATATCTATCTATCTATCTGTCTATTTCTCTTTCCTCTGTTACACTGTGATCTGTGCTCTGTCTCGATCACTCTCAACTCTCACTCTCGACTCTCACTGTGTGTGTGTGTGTGTGTGTGTGTGTGTGTGTGAGAGAGAATTAGTCGTGTTTTATCGTGTTTTTTTTCTTAAATTCGCTTACTTGCAGGTATTCGCGTCTTGTAACATCCTATTGTATCAATAATGACTTTTGATATTCTAGTAGAGCGATGAGGTATGCAATATTATTTATTATGGAACTAAGTACTGTACTAAAAAGAAAAAGAGAACCGAGGAAAAACACGTAAAGCGCTATTTATAGTTAGGTGTTTTTTTCTATTTTATTATAGGCTTTAAAGTTAACGTCGACGGATTGTGAGTCGACTCGACTCTCCTGGTACTGGAAGCGCGAGAGATTTGCGAGGTACGGTGGTTCGCCATATTTATTCCATATTTATTGTATATATATACAAATACGGTATTTATCCCTGACATCTCACACACATTACCACACTTTTGTACGTACTGTAATTCACGACTAGAATATTCTAAAAGAAGATTATTCCCCTAATTTCGGACAAAATTTATTAGACATTATTGTTTATAAATGGTAAGTATTTATGGATGCGCCCTTCATTTATTGCCGTGGCGTAATTTGGAATACGCTAACAAAGAAAAGACGCGATAATGACAATGTGAATGGGAGTCACTTAGTTATCTGCACAAGCTACTGTACAGCACTAAAATTAATTCATTCTTCTACTAGCAGAAACAACAACAAAATTATACAGTACGCATTGATGCTAGAGCTGTGTGAGTAAACCAATTGTGTTTGTCATCATAGAGAGAGTGCATATTATTTTTATGGTAACAGTTCTAATTTAAACAAGTTCTACTAGTTATTGATCCAAGGTAGAAGATGTCACATCTTAAGCCATATATAGGGTAGGTAGGAGGGAATATTATGTTTTCAGCTAGCCCTGCTGATGGTATGGATTTCAACATTTTGATTAGAAATAATCAAAATGCGCAACATGATGTTTGTTAACACTATTGAAAGGATAATTATCAGACACCATACCAATTTTTAGATGAAATTGTGGAAGTTGTACTTTTTCTGAAATATCAACCCATTAAAAATACATTATTTGTACCTTTCATTGTGACCTTCTTTTGTAAAACAACCCAATCAAGTCCCTGTTATAGGGGTATAGTATGTGGTGGATATTACCCAAATCTTGTTCGCCTGTCTAGCCTGGGGGGGGCAACTCAATTGTGAAGATTAGTGGCATACACTCCTCCGTGCCGTACTCTGGCACCAGTGCTAGTGCAGCTGACAATAACTTGTTAATTCATCTTCCATTATACTCATAAATTGAATGACTTCCAATATTGAAGCCATGTTTGGGGTCCTACGTGCCTTCTAGTATTAAGTTAAAATAAGTCCCAATTGCTAGGTTGCTTTGTATGGCGTACAGCGAATGAGCAAGCTGCCTTGGTTTACGAAAAATTCATTGGCAATGGTGCTCCTTCTGGAATGATTTTGTCTACTACTATTCAAGCCTTGATGATGTCAACAGTACCATCAATCTAGTCTTTGTCTGAGCAAAAGTGGTACTGTACTAAAAAATGATACATGATTTGTGTACTGTAGCGATAGCATCATCATTGTCATTGGCACATCACAAATGTATCGAATCGAATGAATCGAATCAGTCGTGAAGAATATCAAATTGCTACGGTAGTTAAAGTTTTGGTGTAACAGTGACTGCGCAGTGACAACCCAAAAAAAAAGATACTATTTTTTAAATTTCTGCTACAATATTTGAATATTCCTCACAAAATATATATGCAGAAAATACAAGCGACAAACAAATAACATTATAAACTTCGACAAAAGCTAGCAGCAAAAGAATCCTAATATTTTTTACAATGAGTGGTACTATAGCAGATGCAAGGAAGGCACGAGAAAATGGTGCTAATGGTATTGGATTGTGTCGCTCAGAACAGATGTTTTTCAAGCCAGAAAGAATTTTGAAGCTTCGGCAACTTATTCTTGGTAGTGACAAACAAGCAGAAGAAGCTCTACATGATCTTCTTCAGTTCCAACGAAAGGATTATACAGGTATCTATAAGGAAATGGAAGGTCTTCCAGTTACTGTGAGATTATTAGACCCTCCTCTTCACGAATTTTTACCTTCATTGAACGAAGAAGTGGTTCTTATTGGATTAGCGAAACAACTTGGATTCACTATCCACGAACTAAAAGAAAAAGTTCGTACGATGCAGGAGGTCAACCCGATGTTAGGTCTGCGTGGTTGTAGACTTGGAGTAACTCGACCGTTACTTGTTGAAATGCAAGTTAGAGCAATCCTTGAGGCGGCATTAAATTCCCTCGATGATGATATTGATGCAATGCCAGATATTATGGTCCCATTAGTTGGTACTTTCGAAGAATTCCATCATCAACGTAAACTGATCGAATCTGTTGCAAACAAAGTTTTTAAGGAACACAATGGAAAAACATGTTCCTTCAAAATCGGGACGATGATCGAAGTTCCACGTCCTGCATTAATTACAGACGAGATTGCTGCTGCTAAGGATGGTGGTACCGAATTCTTTTCATTCGGTTCGAATTATCTAAATCAAAAGACAGCTAGATTATATTCTCGAGATGATGCTAGTAGAAGTTTTGTACCTGATTATTTGAAGAAAGGTATTCTACAAGATGATCCATTCGTTACAGGCGACACTAAAGGTGTTGGACAACTAATTAAAATGGCAGTTGATCGTAGTTGTGGAGAACACTACACGGTGGTGATCCACGATCTGTTCACATCATTGCAAATGATGCAGATTGGTCATTATTAGTTGTCCGCCATTCCGTGTCCCTATCGCAAGATTAGTAGCAGCGCATGCTTCTGTTGAAAAACACATGAAGGAAAAACAAGCGATGCATAAGGAAAAACAAGGGATTCATATTGTTAGTTGGAAGCAGAAAAAATGAGCCAAAAATGAATCAAGAATCAAGAAATGATTTACGTAAACAAAGAAGAAAAATTTATACTGTAGGTAGAGAGCTTAGCTCTGGGTGATAACACTAGTGCAATAGGTTGGCTCTTCAAAACAGAAAAGTTGACAACGGATTCAAGAAGAATGAATCAAAAATCAAGAAATGATCTACGTAGAGAAGGAAGATTTTTTTTTACTGTAGGTAGAGAAAATGAAAACAGAACGAAATTAGTCCTAGAATTCCGCAGCAACTAAATACATAATACATTAGAAGTATATAATTTTTATTTATATATATATATATATATATATATATCGGTCACTACAACTCATAGCAATACAATGTAGAGCACATCTTTTGTCCCATTTAGTCTTCAACTTTGTGTTGCTTTTCTTGTACACCCACACAAAATAAGTATATTACTATTTATTATTTGTTAAAATAAGATTACCTGAACTTATACTTTCTTGGACTTTTTCCAGATTTTCGTGTGAACATTTTGAATTTTCCCCGCAAAACATCTTTCGCTAATATTTTTTTAGTAATGAAGTCAAACCGACACGCTACGTCGTGCTTGAACACGCGCCCTCTGCTAAACAAGAATTAAAACGCGAACAAGTTTTGAAGTTAGGCGCGACACGAATGAATCCAACACTAAAATATAGAGTGAAATGTGAAGCAATGCTGTATGGCATTACTGTACAAAAGTTGGCATCGTAATAATAGCTGTAATGATAGATAGATAATAGGAAAAAATGTGCATGCATACACAACAGTGCTGCACATACGATCATCGACGACAAGAAGTATCAACTTTAGGATAGTATACTACAGTTGTCTACAGTACTACAACTAGCAGCTAGCAAACAACAGAAAAGAGACGGACAAAAGACGCAAACAAGAAGACATGATAATAACATTATAACAATAACAATAACAATAACATCAATCATATATCATATTCAGATCATTATCATGCCCCGTCGTATTTCTTTATCGAAAACGAAACGTAAAAATTTCAAAATCTTATTACGATTACTATTTCTTCGTTGGTACAAGAAATGTATATTATTTTTAGGAGGATTTGGTATCCTTACAATACTTTGCTACAACAACAGATCGCTATCATCATCAACAACAACATCATCATCGTCGTCATCATCAGCAACAACTTCTTCTTTTTTGCGTACAGGTGCTGAGCATGCTAGTGGTGGTGCTGGTAGTAGTGCTAGTAATGCTCAAGATAATAAAAATAATAGAAATAATAACAACATTGCACTTCGTACAGTAAAAAGTCGTCCTAATGAGGCAAAATGGATGAATATGACAAGAGAGGCATGGCATGAAGAATTAGGTTGTGACAAACTTATGATTCGACCAGTACATACACCTGAAATTTGGATCGGTATGAGGGAGGCTTATATATCAGTTGTTGGACAAGAAAAGGCTACGGTATCATCAGCAACAACAACAACAACAACAGTATCATTACCATCATCATCATCAAAGTCATCATCAGAATTATCATTATTTAAAACAGCATTTCAAATTCCATTTGAGGTACGACAATCACCTGGAATGGGTCGTGGGATATATACATTAATGGATGTCAAGAAGGGACAACTCTTATATGACTTTTCACAAACAGCCCAATATCGATACGCGAATGAATTTGCGGAATTTTTACGTATCATTACACCAGAATTAGCCTGTGATGTCTTAATGTGGAGTTACGTACAAGATTTAAGTGAGGGATATACTGAAAAAATGTCGAACGACTATGGACCATTCCGTATTATGACAGATTTAGATCCTGGTAGTTTTTGCAATAATGGTGGTAAATCCAAAGGGAATATGGCATGGATCATTACTAGTCCTACTACTACTAGTACTACTACAAATCGTAAAACTGCATCTATGATAGGACGATACGATACAGTGAAATCAGCACCATTAGTTGCATTACGTGATATTGATGCCGGTGAAGAATTGTTATGTATATACAGCCAATTTAGTGAGGGATTAAATAGAATGATAGAATGAATAAATAGATAGATAAATGAGTGAATACTACAAATCGCATTTACTGTAGCTACTACTACTCTACCTACCCTATTGATAACTGCTGTCATCATCTCATTCGTCGGCTCGGTTGTCGTACTGTATTGCGTTTCGAAGGAGATTTTTTCTTCATTTTTCTTAGGGGGGGGCTGGGAGGGACTGGAGGTAAAATACGTTCCGAACTGGAATTGGTGTTATCTCAGTAACTACCTTGGCGCGCAGTTCTTCCCGTTAAGAGGTATCGTAATACTCGACCTTGATCTTGTCTCCGGTCATGGTTCCATGCCCAAAGACGAACTTGTTATTCAGATACTGGTATTTGCCAGGGGAAGCCTCGAACGTTACACCCGATCGGATAATGAAGTTGGAAGGGTTGTCGGGCAAATCCTGTGCCGTTCGTCCAATCACATGCTGGTAAATGAGTTGGCCGTCATCGGTCCGGATCACGGCTCTCAGATCGATTCCAGCCAACACGCCATTCGATCCGATCGTGGCCCATTCGGAGGTGGGGGCCACTACCTCACCGTTGAGTGCCGGTCCGTACACCTTGCCGGTGACGGCGACGATCATTCTGGTCCCCGCTGGTCCATTGGGGACCATCAAGCGCTCTTGGAGAGTGAGTTCGATGGTGTAAAACAGCTTCCCTTTCAGCATGACCGGTTCGGCTTCTGTGTCGGAGCTCATCCTTCTTAAAAAGTAGTTAGAATAAAAAAGCTTATGATTCTCTCGAATTCCGTGAGAACGATGTGAAACTAGAGAAACCTTAAAGAACTAACTAATTGGTTCTTTTGATTAAGTAAATAGGAAAAAATGAGATGCTGAAGGCATCCGTTTGTTGTGGTCAAATTTTTCTTTGTTGTGTTGAAGTCGCCGCTGACAATAAAGATTTTTGGAAAACGTAGCATGTCATGACACCGACCCATAACCTGATGGCGCACAGACGCTTCATTTCCAACAAACGAGTAGCGGTTACTAGTGAGGCTCATCGGACGAATTATTTCTTCCGCAAATGATACTTCAGGCAATATCGCTCCTCACAGTAGCAGAAGAGGGGAATTAAATGGATTAAGCCTACCGTATGCGTGTAACGGAAGGTAATAAAACAAGTACAAGCAATCGATTAATAATAAACTAGGAGTAGTATATTGAAATTTGAGATAGAATTAATACTATAAAGTGGAAAATGTAATTAATGTAATTAATATAGTGATATGCAATAATTGCACTCTTTTGTTTTTGCTTTCTTTTTCATTTCTCTCTTTTGTTCTCCGATCCGATGTCATCCATCGTTCTATCTAAAGTACGTCAGATCGACAATTTCTTAATCTTTTGATGGGATACATAATTGGTTGACTTCTGCTGCACCACCAAAAACTGCATCACCCTCAATATCAACTCCACTTCGGACATTGCATTGTGCACTTTTTTGGAGACTTGTAATATAATGGAACCATGACGTCGGTAAATACAAAACTTCTCCCGATTTCACTACTGTACTAACAGCCTCTGCTTTTGATGCAGCCTCCATCCATTCACGTTCTTCATGTGGCATATCATCACGATTTAGGTAATTGATATGTCCATAATTCAACATACTATGACGAAAACTAGAATGACCCTTGGATGTAACAAGACCAAGTTTTGGACAAGCACGTGGCGGACTTAATATGTACCGCTTAGCACCCGTAATCATCCCGATCATATTCCGACCACTATCATAATGATTTGCAGCTGTTATACCCCGTTCACCAAATCGACATTGGATACCCTTTTGAGATTTTGGTTCAAAGACGATGAAGTTCTTTGTCCTACTACTAAATGATGGTAAATCTTTACTAACAAAGGTCCATGACGATGAATCGGCTAATCGTTCTTCTCTTGGTACACCAGATTGCCAATAATAATGTGGTAAATTGGCATTCAAACCGACCCGGTCCGCATAATGTGAATGTTTTACCCATGTTTTAAATGTCCAATCATTGTCACGAGTGGGTGGCATACCCATCATTTTAACGTCCCATAATGGTGCATTAAAGAATGCAAAGAAATTATTTGGACTTTCATTAGCTTTCCCTTGTGATCGAGTGGAACTCGTAGTATCATCAAATTGACTACTCAGATAGTCATCGGTCCATTTTTTATTCGCTGCAATTAATTCAGGTACATTAATTAATTTGAAAGGCAACTTAGCAGTTCGAAATTTCAATGCTGCTTCCATATCTTCTGGATCATTAAAATCAAAATGGATTAAATCTTCCTGGAGAACATCCGGTGGATGATCAATATCGTCTTGTGGCCAACTTTCCATCAGTTCCTTGTACGTACGTAACTTTGGGTAGTCTCCGAGTCGACTTGGTGGTTCCATCAGTTTTTCTGGATATTCGTATTTGTGTTTGGTATAATCCACATAGTCTGCTCTAGCGGTTGCATCCTTATCTTCTATTGCATCATATTCTTTTTCCCATGCCATATATTGCTTTTTCGGACGGTGCACCTGGAAGAATTTTTTAGGACTCTTACGGTCTCCACCACGCACCATATTCTTCTTCGCATTCCTACCAGTCATCCCCATAAGCTCACGTTTTTCTTCAGCTTCCGAAGAATTAGGATCTAAACATGGTACATCTCTCATATCGATCCATTGGATATGTTTATTTTTATTTGATTCCATTCGTTTTTCTAATTCAATTAATTCTTCCTCTAAATGTTCAATTTTGTATTCAGTTGTATAGGCATTTTTTTTCCCCCAATTATCTGGTCGATCGGTGGCTTCGTCAATTATTTTGATCTCGCCTTGCCCCCTTTCTACATCCTCTTCTTCGTCATCTTCCTCGTCATCTTCTTCGTCATCATATTGTGGAAATTCTTGATGACTTAATTTTTTCACAGTTTTCACAGGTCTTTTCTACCATGATCCGTGGCGGTTTGTACTACACGCTCTCCACGTCCATGTCCACGTCCATGTCCACGTCCCGTTCACGTCCATGTCCATGTTGTCCTCTTTCTAAATCTGCTGCTTGCAAACGCTTACGACGCATTTTTTTTTCGTGTAATTTTGGGTTGTCATCCCGTTCCACACTGTCATCATCCTCATCATCATCATCTCCCTCCTCTTCCTCTTCTTTTTGCATTGCCTGATGACGCATACGTCGACTATCATCTGTCTCATTTGGATCTGATCGATCATCCATTGGTGGTCGTATCTTTTTCTTTTGTTCAATTTCATGTTTATTATTGTGTTTGTTAATATATTTAGCACCTCTACCTTCTTCTTTGGATTGGACATGCCAAATTGTATATCCTAACAAACAAAGTGAAAGTACAAATAAAAGTAAACTTACTTTCAATCGTCTTTGCTTTTTTTGATCACTCCGTTTCCCATATTTATTATCAAAATCAACCCCTCCTCGTTGTTTTCGAGCCGACGTCGATGTCGATTGCGATGAAGAAGACACGTCGACAACAGAATCACCTGGAGGCATCAAACCACTAGACGAACCAGAACTTCTATTGCCTCTACTGTGGACGGCGCTGGACATGCTGAGAGTCGTTATTTTGTTTTATTCTTGAGTATTTTATTAGTTAATTCTTCGCTTTTTCGGTACAGTAGATGGAGCGTAAACGCACCCTTCTTTGATCTTATTATGTTGTGCTTTATTATGACTTTATATGACGTTAGAAGGTCTTGAAGGGTGGTTCTTAGTTGGAATTCTTGAAGGGTATCATGTCATGAACGAAGCGTTAGGGCGCGTTAGTAGGCGCGTTAGTTCGAACTTTAGGAACTTGCACAGGACCCTTCACCATCCGTATGAGTAGATATTAGAATCTGTTTCAGTCTTCAGTCGTCATTGTTTACTACTACCGTGCTACAGTAGTACGTACCGTAGACATTTTTCTTCATTATTTTGCTCATCACCTCATCACCATGGGTAGTAAAACAAGGGAATGAAGAATGTTCCCTTGTTTCAGATTATGCTGCCCCCTTTTATGAAGAGCCCCCCTAAATAAAAATTATTTAAATTGCTGAAAATGCTGTTGAACCAACAGTACCACTTTTGCTCAGACAAAGACTAGATTGATGGAACTGTTGATATCATCAAGGATTGAATAGTAGTAGACAAAATCATTCCAGAAGGAGCACCATTGCCAATGGGGTATGTGTTGATGTACATGTAGGGCACTTTTTTTGCTTTTGCCTGGCCCGTCCTACTTCAAGAAAAAGGCATATCTTAAAGGTACGTATTCAACGGAAGCCCCCCAAAATGCTATTTACAAACGTATACGCGTGTACTCCTACTGTATTGAGGGATACCTGGTACCAGAGTATGTGATCTTGGTTGCAGCCACGTTTTCGTGGAAACATGCTGGAATAATTATTTCCCGCAGCCCCCAGGCCAGATTGGCGTTAGATGTTAATCAAATAAATCTTAACATACCGTTCCCGCTTTTTGCGCAGAAATACGCAACTGATACTGTAACTACTCGTACTGGCATATTGGAAATAGAATAAAACGCCGCATAGGTGAACTACGTACTGTTGAGAACTCCTTTCGTTCCCAAGAAAACTTGAGTTTCTCAACGTGTAACGGATAGATGCCACGGAAGAGATATTCCAATGCTGCCGTGGATGGAAGACAAGACAAGACAAGGAACAAAGTACGATACGTGCACTTAAAATCATAAAGTCGAATACTATATATATACCATCGTACAAGTACCTGTCTTTGAAAAATAAAATCTGCTAAGGTACATCGACAATAAATCAATAATAAATAGCCAACCAATGATGATGATATTCTGGACCAGCAATACAGTGTTGTTCTTAATGGTATTATTATTAGTTACTGCTGACAAATCATCATCATCATGTAACCTTGTGAAGGCTTTCGCTTTTGGTTACGTCAACTACAGGGGGAGTGATGTCAACAGTAAAAAAAAATTCCCTGCAAATTACAGCAGCAGTAGCAGCAGCAACAACAATATTAATTGGTATGCATCTTCCTATCGTGGCACGACTGGTACTACTACTACTACTACTGCTGCTCATTTTTCTTCTACTCATTCTGAATTAAAACGACAACAACGACGACGCAAAAATAAAACAGGATGTCGAATTGGTGGTCGTCAGCGTCGTCATCGTTATCTACAACGAAAACCACATAGAACAACGAAGCAAAATCCTAATCCGTTTTTATCTTGGTTGCCCGATGAAGAAGTATATGCAACTACTATAACATCACAAATTCCCTATAACTTTTTCAACGAGGAATTGGTTGTACGTGGAAAAATTACATTGGGATCGAGTATAGTAAGAGACCAACGCAATCAACCCTGGCAAATTCGGGCAGAATTCAATTGTGCCCACGGTAAAAATGCACGGACTCGTTATTATCCATCTCATCCAGAAACAGATTTGATTCGAAAAGTATCTGGGCTGGTGAACAAAAACAATAAGGATATGACGGATCCAATCAATACAAATAGTGCAGTATCAATCGCTGTAGTATATGACGAAGCTGAAGTGTATCGCGGTGAAATGAACATAAACAGTAAAATTATACTACCTATACGAGGATTACAAGGATCAAATTGTAGTCAGAAAGAAATATATCGTGGTGATAAAAACAAAGAAAGTAGAATCGTAGTAACGAAAGGTTCTATCCGGTTTAAAAATCATTCTGCGGAATTCCAGGATGGCTGTTTTACTCAACATGGATACGGGAATAATCTGGCTACAGCTGGATGCGGTGGAGTATTAGCGGAATGGCCCTGGACTCAAATAGTGAGTGCCTGTGATAATGAGGGAAAGTTGACGGTTGTGGTCGATATTGAATATAAGCTCGTTCCACGATGCATACCAAAAATTGTGTTAGAACGTTTGCAAAATTATAAAGTGAGATATGTTGAATACGACGAAGACGAGGACAATAAGTAGTACTGTAGTAAATAACTCGACCAAGAAGGGGACGTTTCACAAAATGGATCGTTTGTTTCGTGACAAATAAATAAATTGCAATAGAATCTAATATAAGCAACGGAAATTTAGTTACTAATGTCGAAACGTCAATAGATTATTATTAATTATATATATTATTTGATTTATTTTAATTGTAGGAGAATCAGGAGAATATACTATGGTAAATTCTGACGTGAAGTTCAAAACAAGTGTCGGCTGAAGTAGATGCCATACCGATACGATTATTTAGTAGGCCCTTTTCTATCTGAGCTTCGTATTGCTGCATTAGGAACAGTTGCTACTACTAGAACCCGATTCCTCCTCACTTCTAGAGCCTGGCCCCTCTGAAGGTTCTTCTTCTTTGCGCCGGAATCAATCCCTAAAATCACAATCGGTCGTGTCCGACATACTATTCTTTGCAATTGCATCCCGCTGTATGTTGGCCATGATGACTGTTGCAATACAACTAACGAATGTAATACAATTGAAGAATGCTGTTGCATAATTGAGATAAAGATTCCGCATTTCCATTTTTAAGACAAAATTATCGCATGCTGTTACAAAATTATCGACTGCTGCTACAAAATTATCGTCTGCTGTTGCATAATTGAGATCTTGGCGTGAAATACCAGTTGGAAGAGGGTGTTGATCAAAATACAATCCAACTTCAAATTCAACACCAACACCAACCATTAATCCTATAGCTAATAACCATAACACT
>FMBT01000543.1:0-57929 GCA_900095095.1 Fragilariopsis cylindrus CCMP1102
TACTAGTCCGCCAATGAAATCATTTAAGGCAGCTATTGTGAATGCTGGATATAAAGTAAGTGGATACCACAAAGAACCAGGTGCGATAAAAACTGACGCACCTGGACACGTCATTTGGGATATAATGAGAGCATGGGTGGATAAGAATCCGCTTAAAAAGAAACCAGCGGAAGGTAGTGCAACATTTAAAATTCTTGCAATGGAACGTAAATTAACAGATGTTGATTTTACCACACCAAAGAAATCATGGATGAAGAAGGGAGAAAAGAAAATTACTCGTTTTCCACAAAATCCTGAAAAGAATTGGGGACCTAAACGTGCAGCGACAGGTATTGTATCATCATCATCATCAAAACCCCGAACGATGAGACAGCAGTCATCCTGAAAAACCACTTGAAGAATAAGAGTATTATAGTAGTTTTAAAAAAAGATGGATGGAAAACAGAAAGAAACTTGAGATAAATTATTAGAAAGACGATCTAGATATTTCTAGAACTATCACAGAATAACACATGAGGACAAGTCAAAAGATAATACGTTTCTACTTTTTGTTTTGCTCTACAATACAGTATGAAGTAGCGATAATATTTATATGGGAGCTATAATTTCTTAATATCCTACTACAGTAGTAGCAGTAGTAGAGCTTTCGCAAATAAATAGTATACATTCATTTTTCTACTACGCGCCATGTCTTTTTCGTGTGTCGCTCGTCTTTTGTATCCACATTTACGGTCTGATGATCGATGTTATCGTTATGATTACGACGATTCTGTTGTTGATGTTGTTGTTGACGTTGACGTTGACGTTGATGTTTGGATCGTTGCTGCCAATCTTTGTGTAAGATACTCATATGAATTAATGATTGGATATTTTGGTGGATTATCTGTATCATTGCAACATGTTTCTAAGCATTCTATATTAACATCCTTATTTACATTACAGAAAAATGCAATAGAATACCTTTCTGGTATAATAACGTCAATGATGTTGACCTTTACTTCACCTTCTTCTTCGTGGTTATCGTCGATGCCATGTACATTAGATATTGTTCGTGTAGTACAAGAATCTATTTCATCACGTGTGTATGTAGCAGTAGTATTAATAGTAGGTGGTGTTTCAACTTTATGTAATGTTGCTTTCAGTTTATCATTCGACCATCTCATTAACATATCACCAACATTCACAATAATTGAATTTGGAACAGGTTTGACATCAATCCATTCTTCTTCACTTTCATTATTTGAGCGTCGTACCTTCAGTCCACCCACTTCATCTTGTACCAATAATGTTAATGCACCAAAATCTGTATGTGCATTACCACGTATATTACTATTACTACTATTAGCATTATTAGTATTACCGCCAGGATAATGCAATAAACGTAAATTTTCATGATGTTGATTACATCTTTGTACTAAATAGTCACCATCGTCTGGTAATCCAAGACCTAGTCCAATATATTTCATTAATCTTAGATATAATTTATCCATTAAAGAAAAGTATTCATCAATTACATCATGAAAGTTAATACTATCGTCGTCATCGTTATCGTTAGATAAAGATGAATCGATAATATCCTGATCAGGCCAATTATTTTTAAAGATCTCATCGTCATCATTATTGTCGTCGTATCCTATATCCATTGTTTCTTTTTGATCGGGTGGAATAATAGTCACTGATGATAATGAATCACAATCACTGTTACTGTGGTCATACGTTTTATCATGAGTTTCCATTCCAGATGGTATATAACCACGATTTGATTTCGGTGATAAATATTTATATTTTAATTTTACTTCTAATGGTAAATCAAAAAACTGTTTCGATACCTTGAAGGTATTTGATATTAATTCAGAGGATATACCATGATTGATTATAGTACAAAATCCTATTGTTGTAAATGCAGTTAATAATTCTGTAATAATTTCATCTTCCGAGGAATGACGACGATTTAAATCTAAATCAATTACAGGTATATCATTCATCATACTTGTAGTAATAGGACTCTAATAGTAGTAGCCTAGTTTCGCTGGTAGTATTCGGTATTCAGTATCTTAGCTATCAAATTGATTTGACAATTATACTAGATAGTTTTAATACGCTCTCTCGCCTTGTAACGAATCGGTTGTTCGAACAGAATGAAGATGTTCTTCCCTCCTTTCTTTTCGTACTTGCTTGATCTACCACGAGAGGGCGAACGAATGATTTTGGCGTGATACTAGTAAGTACGGTGTCACAACAAAAAACCTAAGAATTCTCAAACAATGCAGATGATTTTGGAGTGACAAGCACACTTACAAAACCCGAGAAGAATTCAGAAGAAAAAATAATACGACTCACTTTTATACACAGGACTCGATACAGTCCCGGCATACTAACGGCACACGCGGCGTGCATGATTGTTGATTGAACATCAATTAATTCTGAAGATTTTTTTTTTCATATCTGCCTTTTTTATATTGAAGTAACAGCTACTACATCCACATCTACGCTATCGTACGACTCACTCAATACTACCTGGTACTGTAGTAGAGTGAGTCGCGAGTCAGTCATTGTTTCATGGTTCAGAAAAAGGTATCTTTGCGTTACCGCCCGCTAGCATTTTATTTCACTTCTTTCTTGCTTCACAACAAGAAAAATAATCCTCGCTCAAAAGTACTACTACTCTTTCGAAAATATACCGACCAAATACTACAAACGATGATGTCCACCACTGCTACTACTACTCGTGCTACTATCCTTTTTCTTTTCGTTGCCATTGTTGGAATGACGAATGCCTTCGCTCCTATTATTCGTCCAGCAACAAGTGCCAGTGCAAGTAGTGCTCTTCAACTTGGTTTCTTAAAAGATCTGGGTTTAGAAAAACCTAGTTGGTTACCAGATTTTGGTGGTAAAAAGAAAGAAGAAAAAGCACCAGCACCAGCATCGGAAGAAGCTAATGAGGAAGATGGGGAAGCACCAGCAGAAGAGACGTCGGAAGAATAAATTTCTAATATACTTTTACTCATGAAATGAAAAGAAAAGAAAAGAAACACGGACGAGGAAGATGAAGAAGAGAAACAGCAACGACAATAACTAACAGTAGTAGCGTAGTAACAATGATACATAAAGATTTTTTATTTTTAAAATGGAAATTACTGTCTCATTTCATGGACATATATAGCTAAGCATAGATAGTATAGTAAATCATTGTTATAAGCACTACTCACTGTACGGTAGGACTCACTCTGATCTTAAAACATAAGAATCATTTAAATAGTAGGAGATTAGAGAGTGAAGGTTTTTCTTGTTTTTCTCCTGCTCCCCCCCCCCCTTTTTTTTCTTCATCGTATAACAAAGATCTACTATACTAGATTCAGATTCATTCCGACCTTGACCCCTTTCCTGGACCCTTTGACCTTGACTTGCCTTGATTCCCTCTACTAGTAGCCTACAGTAGCTAGTGACTGCTTCCAGCTCAACATACACAAGTGGATGAATGCGTCTCATGCCAATACGATACGATAAATACGATTTAATCTAATTCCAATTCCAATTCCAATTCAATTCATTCGAATGGAATACAGAAGCACATTTAAGTTGTAGTACGCAATGGAATAAATAGAGAATCCTTGTTAGCTAGCGAGTATATTTTGTTTAAGGTTAGGCTGGTATAATACCTTGTTATACAGTACTTCAATTCCAATAGCGGTGTCGTACTAGCGGTATGTATTGTAAGGAGTACAGAGTACGTTCACCGAATATGCTACGGGTTATCAGTATCAGTATCGATAGATCGGTATCGACGGAATATCAGGAGATACGTACATATATACATACATATATACATCATGCAGGAAGGTAAATACTGGCTACTTGGCATTAGTTTCATCGTTGAATATGGGGTTATCGAACTGGATGCACTAACGTTAATACCTGAAAAAAACTTTAAAGAGGCACTATAAGATTATGCTATATCCTAATAGTAATATTCAATAGTAGGTACTTTTTCCAAACTTAGGAGTAGTAAGATCTTCCTTTTTTTTAATGTTTTTTCCTATTTTATGGACTTTCTTATATTATTGTAATAATATATATGCATTGCATACATATATTATTATATTATTTATACACTCACTTCATTCACTTATATATATACTATTGATCTGATAATTCATTCGTTCACTTTTCTATTATTACTGATATATATTACTATTATTATTATATTTTTTTGACACATAATGTTGTTACTATTTTTGCAAACAAGAAAAGAAGAAAAGGAAGAAACGAACAGGTTTCCATTCAATTCAATTCAATTCAATCCATTTATGTCCTTAATTCTTTTTTAATTCTTCATTGTTCGCTCTCGTATGGACGTGGTATTGGTATTGTTGTTGTTGCTGTTGTTACTGTTATTTCGGTACGAATAATATGGTACGTATGATGTATGACCGACTGACCGATCATTATTTACTCCTAAACTAAAAACTTGCATACCAACCAATCAGGCCCTAAAAGTTCCTACAATTGAAAGCGTTATTGTTGTTGACCGTTTCAAAGGCACCGTAGTCTTGGTTCCTTACCAGGACATTCTCACAATTACTATTATCATTATCGTTGAAACCAGTATTAATATTGAACCTTTGGGTAATTCTATTTGGATTTGGATTTTGATTTCTTTCTCTAATTTCGATCGTAATACAGTTAGGAAGGCATGCAGGACCGACATCCAGAATAACCGTATCATCCCTATCTCTGGGCAATTGTTGGTCGCCAACAACATCTATTTCTGGGAAGTCAGTTACTCCACACTCGTAAACTTTATAAGTCGGTCGAGGTGGATCTCTATTAGTCCTTGGGTTGGTAAAAAAGTCTTCGCAATAGTTAGATCGACGATTGTCAGTGCTTTGAGTTCCATTGTCGCACTCTTTTCTTGTGTACTTGAATCTGATTTGATTGACACATTGATTATTATCACAAACACAATTATTAATATTGTCATTGCGACGACAGCAAAAATTATTGTTGTTGTTGATGTTGTTGGTGTCGGTCGGTAACCAATCTCCAGAACATTCGTCACGAGATTCGCAATTGTTCCGAGTGTTACATCTATTGTTAGTACTGCACTGGCCGTTATTAATAATGTTCTCGCGACGACAGCATGCATTTCCATTATTCGATAACCAATCTCCAGAACATTCGTCACGAGTTTCGCACTTGTTCCGAGTGTTACATCTATTGTTAGTACTGCATTGGCCGTTAATAATGCCCGTACATCCAGCCAATGTACCATCAGGACTTGGTATCAAGACATTATCGACTGAATAGATACCACCATTGGATGCTGAGAAGGCATTAATAAAAGTTGGTAGGTTTGCTTCAGTGTTACAAGTTCCCTGTTGGGCAAACGGGGAATTCCTTCGACATTGTGTTTCACTTGTACCGGCTCGAATCATTTGTATGGATCGGTCATCTCCACAAGAAAGTTGGGTGAATGGAATCACTCTATCCACAATGTGATACCCTATCAACCTTCTTAACCCAGAGTTATCTTGCTGCTGCAAGCCTCTTCCTCCAGCATTCTCCACTGCCTGATTTGCCGCATCAATACCAATCTGGGCTGCCTGATTTGCCGTAGCCTGGGCATTCTGCACTGCTTGATTTGCCGTAGCCTGGGCATTCTGCACTGCCTGATTTGCTGTATCCACCCCACCCTGGGCTACCTGATTTGCATTCACCACTGCCTGATTTCCCGTAGCAAAAAGCCTGTTGTCACCAAACCTACGTGTCGGGCATTGTCCGAACAGCCTATTCCAGGCCTGATTGGTAGGGGCAAAAAGTGTCCTTCTACCATCACATTCATCTAAAAGTGAAGCGAAGCCACTCTCTCGTAATAATCGGCAAGTACAACTAAAAATACTGTTCTGTCCAGCACAAATAATATCTCCTGGAATATCGATAGAATAGAAAAGAAACATGATGATAATATATATTAGCAATGATAGATAATAACGATAACGATGGAACGCGTTACGAAATAACGTGAGGTTACTCTTTACTTACTAATCGTTTCACCGCAGAAATCCGAACCATCAGGTGTTGGAAAAAAAGTAGAGCCACTGAAAGATGGCTCTTCACTACCTGATGGCTCTTCACTACCTGATGGTTCGTCACTACCTGATGGTTCATCAGTCGAAGACGGTTCTTCGGTTGGTTCATCTGTAGGTGACTTCGTCGGTGTACGTGTAGGGACAGGCGTTGGACGCCGTGAAGGTAGGGGGGTTGGACGCCGTGAAGGTAGGGGGGTTGGAAGCGGTGTGGGTTGAGGGGTTGGACGCTGTGTGGGACGAGGTGTACTGTAAAATTATGTTTTGATACAAGTGAGTGAGTGAGTGAGTAGATTGTGCATGGTGTGTACTTAAACTATAAATACTAGAACAATTTAATGGACATGGTAATGAGTACACTTACGGTGGATTACTTGGTGATGGAGTTGGAAACATTGTAGGCATAATGGTTGGTTTTGGCGTCGGATGCAGCGTGGGTCTTGGAGTTGGTAGCGGAGTTGGGTTAGACGTCGGCTTCAATTCAAATTAATTCAAGTCAAAGAACAAGAGAAAATAATTTTAAGTCAGAGATGTTGTGTCATATAAAGTAAAAATACAGGGTATGTATCAAGCGTACACATTTTCGAAATGCAGCATGTTGTTGTAATAAAATCCTAAATGCTGTCCCATAATGGGGGGGGGGGGGGGGGTAACAATACAAAAATGCTTACCGGGCGAGTTGGTTGTGGGGTTGGTCGCTCTGTGGGGTATTTACTGATGAATATATTGGATTAAGTTCATTTGGTGAGAGGAGACATAAAAAGTGAGAAGATTAAAAAAAAAGGACCAAAAGAAGAGTGCGAAGTTTCAAACAACAACAACAACAAAAAGAAAGTAGTAATGGTGATGGAATGAATGTTTTCTTCTCTCTATTTCTCTCTCTCTCGCAGCAAAATAAATAACGACACAACACATACATACCTAGGCATTCCGGTAGGCTTATTAGTAGGATGAGGACTTGGCCTAGGTGAAGGTTTGTGAGTTGGCATAGGCGAAGGCTTATTAGTAGGATGAGGACTTGGCCTAGGTGTAGGGTATGGACTAGGTCGGTGTGTTGGTTGCGGAGTTGGCATGGCCGTTAACGGTTCGTAATAATAAGAGTTTCCGTATGAGTGATGCAAATCTCGATGATCTTTATCGACTACTACATCATCCCTATGATTTTCGATATGACCAACATCAACAGCGTCACAGTTCACCACCAAGAAATAGGTCAGAACCAACGGTAAAACGTTGATTGCCATCATGTTGAGTTGAGAATTTCGCTCTCTATCTCTCCCTTTTAAAAAGCTACTACAAAAGTGTTTTGTTCCGAAAGAATTTTACTGTGTATGAGATAAGATGCAGATGGGGAGATATGAAAGAGATGGTACTGAAGAGTAACTTTTTGGCCAACGTCTTCGATCTTATTGATCTTTTTCTTATTCATGCATGTCAATAAGAAAAAGCGAAAGCGAAAAATTAATAATGAGCGATCTCTTTACTTTCAGCGATTCAAAGTTCAACGGTTGTATTATGGCAAAAAACAAAATAATAAGTTTACCTCGCTCGTCTCACAATATTTTTTGCTTTCAAAGAATACACAGTTCACGTAACTTACAACCAGTAATGATTAATTTAAAAAAATTAGACACTAAATGATTGTGGTCAGCTCTCCTCCTACAACAAAGATCAGGAAGAACAATACTTGTAGAATGACAAGGATCAAAAATCTTAACTGCTTAGTAGCATTTTGTTTATTCTGAGGGTAATTTGTAAGTGACACCACAGTAATGTGCCTGCTCCTGAAAACAAAACATCCTCATACTAGTATAGTATAAATTGAGATTGTTTCTATGCATTGGAGGTAGGTACCCGTATATTATGTACAGACGGCAATATATGTTTGTGACTTTGGTATTATTATAATACACATCATAATAACGTCAACTTGTCATCATGTGGAATAAAAAGTGACATGTTCATAGCTTTCGTAGTATTGATTCGATTCCAACAACACATACTTGATTTAAGCTCAACAATAGAGATCTAATAGAGTGGACAAATAAGCATATAGTAAGAGATCAGTAATTAGACCTGATGAAATACTGTCTACAACACCAGTTGTAAAGAATACTACATGGTACTTTAGTTAGAGCTCTCATAGACATATTCTACTAATAACAGCTGCAGGCTGCAATATTTGGAATATTCTGGATTGCTAGTAGCCAGCACCTCCTTGTGTTTGAGTGATGGTCTGCAATCTGCAGTTGGTGGGCAAATATCTGGCTGAAATGAGAGTGGAAGCAGTGCAAGTAAAATAGTGCCAAAGCAGCTGCTACTACTAACTAACTAGCAGGGGGGTGTTTGAGTACTAGAAAATATTGAATACTGCATAATATTATTGTTGTCAAAGATAATATACATAATATTGTTACTGCTGGAAGCAAAAGTAAGAGATAGACAAAGAAGTGCAGGATGAGAAAATAAAATAAAAGATAGACAAAGAAGTGGTGAGGAAGCTGACATTCTTGGTTTAGACACACCACAGAGCTACCAACATGTTGGCACCTAAGCAGTAGAAGAAATCTGTTCAGGAATAGATTTAGTTGGGTTCAGTCCTATAGTGATGACAGTGACAGTGATAGTGACAGTGGGAGTAACAACAATGCTACTAACTAGTAGCTCTGATAACTCTAGTTCTGGTGATTCAAAAGAAGAAGAAACAAGGTGATGGAACTCATATTCTTGGTATAGACATAGCTACATCAGCATAATTATCAATGGCGTCAGTTCTCTGTGACAATGACTGGGCCAAAGGCACTTCTTCAGCATAAGAAGACAAAGAAGTATTATCATAGTATGTTCCATTCTTTAGTGACAGTGAAAAGTAGTGACACACTACTTTAGAAACTCTAGTGATAGTTCTAGTTCTGATGATGAATGCAAGTACCATTTTTTAATTTGAAATACTTGATCTTGTTTTTGAAGTCTCCTCCAAAATGAGGGATGATCAAAGATTTAAAAAAAACAAGGTTCGTTTTGCAATGTGTCACTTACTCAATGTGTATGGTTGTTAGTTTTATTTGGATTAGATGATAAGTTTGATGACTATCATTACGACACCCAATCTTCCAGTAAATAGTCACCATGGGACACCAGCAGTATTACTGATATCCAAAGCAGTTAACAGTTCCATCTTTGTTTGTGTTTCATTCTCTTGCTTGCTACTACATATATACACATGGTTGATGCTGCAGAGAAAACAATCAACTGGTGATGTGCCTCCTGGGTGGATTCACTTTGTTAGACAGAAAGCTTGATGTTTGATGTTTGTTGCTATGACACGACATTTCAGTACAGGGACCTCGTATGTATGACGGGACAGAAATGGTTTTTGGTCACGGGTTGAAATTAGTGGGAGGGAGATTGTACTAAGTGCCAACCACCCCTAATAAATTATATGGTGGTAGTACTTACTGTACGTGTGGGAAATTTGAAATAGGGAAAGCTACAATACAGTCTTACGTAAAAGTATACGCGATTCGCTTGTTTTTAGAGAAAGTATACCAAATAAGCATACTTTTCAAAAGTACCAGTGTGTACTTTCACTCACTAATTATACTGCAATTTTTTAGTACTGGGTTGTACTCAGTGAAATGTATACATATTTGAACAGCCCCTGGTATACTTTTCAGACATGTACTGGTTAATCTCCAGTACTATCATTCAGCGCAGAAAATTCAAAAAATTCATCGCGCTGCACAAAATTCAAAATTTTGCAGAGCAGTAGCTACAGTACTATTAGCTAATACAGTAGCTACAGCAGCTACAGTGTAGCTACAGTGTAGCTACAATAGCTACAGTAGCTGCAGTTGTAGCTACAATAGCTACAGTAACTACAGTAGCTACAGTATAGTAGCTACAAAAATAGGTTTTTTTCTCAATCAGTGCACAAAATTCAAATATTTCCACCGCAATAATTTGCTGCAAACTAGCTATGGTAGCTACTGCAGCTAAACCCGCCAGCTGAACTACACTAGCTAAACTACTTCAAAGTACTGTAGCTACTGTAGCTACTGTAGCTGCACTCAGCACTCAACTAGCTAAACTACACAAGCTAAACTCCACTACACTTTGAAGTACTGTATCTACACTTCACTAGCTACATATCACTAGCTACACTTCACTAGCTACACTTCACTAGCTACACTTCACTAGCCACACTTCATCTTGGGAAACATACGGAGAGACAACACTAGATATTTATATTGCCTGTTTATGCATCCTAACTGAAGAGGAAAAAACATCGCATCCTAGCTGAAGAAAAGAAGAAGAATCGCACAACTGATATATGCAGGATATAAATTTATCTGCGCAGACCTAGGTTCAGAAACATACGGATGGAGAACACTATATATTTGACAGTGCTAGCGTATGCATCCTATCTGGAAAATGTTCCTATTAAGAATCAAAATCTTTTACCATAATTTCTTTGGTTGCAATGTGATGTTCATTATAGTTGCTGTTGTTGTCAGGTTGTTTCAATATATACATATCCTATTATTTAGAAGCTGCGGCACCGCTCCTCCTAGTCTAAGAAAGACTGAGGAGTCAACGGTCAACCCGTCCTGGGTTGTTCCAATAGATGTGGTTTTACTAAGGTGTGTTTAGAATGCAGCCTACAGTATATTAATATACAGTACTAGTACTAGTAATTGAAAATACAGTTATATTGGATTTGTACCTGTGGTTGCGGGGTTACTAAGGGGTGCCAAGCTTGCTATACCTGCATATATAGATATTTTACTGCTAAGGTGTGTATTAAGCTAACTAGATATAGTATTCCAGTACTGTGTGGTTCTACTACAAGTATGATCACAATAATATATGATATCTATCTCTGTTGTTGTTGTGTACTTATCTTCAACTTGTTATTTTTTACAGTAGGCTTTTACAGTGGTTTTTCACTGGAGGATAGCCATTTTTTCACTAAAAGCACATAGAATTTTTATGTGTGAATGCGCTGTAAAAATAAATTCGACTTGTATTTTTACAGTGCTTTTTCACTTGGTGCATGTCTGATTTAGCACTGTATTTAGCACTGTACTAAGAATGCACTGTTGTGCGCGGTGGTATACTTTTAGTATACTTTTCACGCTCACAGTACAGTACTACATTTTCCAGATCAGTTGTCTATCCTTCAAAACGAAGGGATTTATCATTTATCCCTTCTTTAGTACAGTACTTCCTCCGTGCAACCGTAACTTCACGCGCGCTATCCAGTAAAAATTTAGCGTGTGTTATTAACACTCTAAAACCTTAAAATATTTAGATCTACTCACAAAATAGAGGGTTAAAGACACGTATCAGAATTCATTTATCACCAAGATGTTGGAAATGGATGGAGAATCTAATGGGCAAGTCGTGTTGACTGCATTGAAACAGCTTGGAAACGAGCTGTACACAGGGAGTGCGCTTAGCAGAACGGGTATCGAATCTCCCTTTTTAACCCTAAGAGTCCTCAAAAACAAAGATAACGATGTATCGATACTCAATACGTACAACAAGATAGATCCAAATAGATGATGTAATTACGATTGAATCATATTAGTATATGCTACATTTATATTTTGTTTAATTCACTCTTCGATATTCTTTCATGTGAACTATTCATAGTTTTGTCAGAACACCTTAGAATCCCTAACGTGACTTCTAAAATCTGCAAACAACAACAACAACAACAACAACAATATGGGCAATTTACTGAGCACAGCTGGCACCGATACTCTTGATGACATACCCAACCTTATCGGCACCATGCTCAGCAGCAAGGGCCCAGCTCCAAGAGCCAACGCCGCAACTCGTGTCTACATATTGTGTGACGTCGGCCACAAGCAAAACCGCGTCCCTCTGGTCTGCAGTGGAACGTACGATATATTGACACCCTTGGTGCACTGCTTGAACGGGCGTGGAGCCGAATGCAAAGCTGCTTGCCTTGCTCTAAATAACCTTTCGATACCGCCAGAAAACAAGCGCGTTATGGCGTCGTCGAAGGACGTCATCGGAGGGTTGTGCAAAACTATCGCCAAAAACTCACAAGAGTCCTATTTGTGCTGCATCTGCCTCATGAACCTTTCCTTCTTGGAAGCCAGTAGAAGAACCATCTTGCAACACTCTCCCAGCCCAGATCACAGGAACATACCCCCTCTCGATAACCCTGACTCGCTTCTTCGAGTACTCGAAAGGCTACTCACCACCAACTCTAACCGATATGAAAAGACGAGTGAAAATACTGGACTTTTCCGAGGCCGAGTGAAGGCATCCAACACTGATGCAGTCCGATGGGCCTGTGGCCTTCTCAAGAACCTGTCCAACAGCAAAGACAACGCGACTCTCATCGGACAGACGGACATTCCAAAGTGCGTTGTCGAATATATTCGTGCATCCACATCTTCTGCATCATTCCGCTGGACAAACAACTCCCTTGAAGACTTCTCTCTCTTTATCGTCCTCAATCTTGCCAAGTGGCCAGAATCGCGAGACGCACTCAGTCGTGCCGATGCTATTGGCGTGATCCAGCCCATCCTTGTCACAGCCGAAGGAGATTTCTACAACGATACTATTCAGGGACTCACGGCTACCATGGCTTGCGCGTTCCTCAATGGTACTGGTGGTGGTGTCTACAGGTGGCATATGTCCCCCATTGCCAGAAAAGCTGCAGAAGGAGCTGTGGCAGAGCTCGTTACCAACATCCAAACAGGGAGGGATAAGAAAGGACAATACACTCACAGCGTCTTTACTCTCGACACCGCCACCAAAGCGTATGATATTATTATGCCGTGTACAAACCTTGCTGAACGGAAAGCAGCACACGTACATAATCTACAAGACAAGCACGCACGGGCATTGCAAGATCTGCGAGACAAGCACAAGTCAGAACTGAGGGAACTGCAGCAACCTTTACTATGATATCAACTTTGATACGAGACAACATCAATAATTATTATTATTTTATGCCAAATAAAACTTTGTTCGTCCTGTGTCAAAGGAGGAACAGACACACTGGTTTACTTATCAGCGAGAGATCCATATTCTAAAACCAAAGGTACTTGCAGCGAGTACTGATGGCAGACATAATAATAAACCTCATCCAAAATAATTTGTGAATGATATTGGTAATGTTTAAAAGGGTGATACTGGTGTGGTCGTGGTTTTGAGTTGCAAAATGTGCAGTAATAGTATGGGCATTGGAGATCGGATAATGCTTCTGTGGTATAATCCATCATGAAATATCTGTTATTGTCTCTTTTATTTTGGAAGAAATCGAAACAACTGGCGAGGATAGTGGATGGAAGGGCTTTTTGGAGAAGGAGGTTTCGTCTTGTATAGATGGAGGGGGGGGGGGGGGGGGTGAATGCTGAAATCGGAGATTTGATGTTGATGTTGATAATGAAGTTGATAATGGTATTGATGATGATGATGATTGCAATGACGATTGTGGTTCTAGGTTGTCATCATTGGGCAATAATGATGGCTGGAATAGGTGCTTTCTTCTTGTCAGTTGAGACTGGCTACGCCCTGGTAATGAGTGTGAATATGCCGGTCGATTGATATGGAAGGCTTGAACGCAGTTTACTATACAATGCAATTGACATGAGAAAATAAACTGGAAGATTGTCATTATATTCCCTCTGTGTATCGCCATTGTCGTTGCCATCCAGTAACAAACATATTATACGTAAAAGACAGAAGACAGAAAGCGAGAAGAGAAAGCGTGATGTTCGATGTTTGTTGCTATGGCACGACATTTTAGTACTGGGACCTCGTACGTATAAGACGGGACAGAAATGGTTTTTGGTCATGGGTTGAGATTAGAGGGAGGGAGATTGTAAGTACCACCCACCCCTAATAGAAAGCTACAATATTGCTCTCACTCACTTTCCACCACGTCAAGTGAATCGGAAAAGTGAACTAGATTCAATTAAGTAGTAGAAATTTAAACTTTGTAAGGTCCTTCATGTGGTATTGCTAGCTTGCGAAGGACGCCTGGTTTCTTTACCTAGGGTGATGAGGTCACCCTTTTGATAGTTGTGAGGAACTCTGCTTGAGTTCTCTCTAATATTATTTTTAATTGTTTATTATTTTTAATTTCTTCCCAATCAACTTCTGTTGATACTGGAGAGAATATATCTCTTCCAAACACAAGCTGAGCTGGTGAGTGTCCATGTGATTGATGTTATGATAATCTAATTGCATAGGCCACTGAAGAGAGATACTCATCGAACGAATCTTGATTATCTGGATATAAACGAGTAACTGGTAACGTTTGACCCATATGATCCAGCCGCGTGACTCATTGAGTCACGCTTATACAGTAGTCATTCGTTTTGGAGGTTGTGTTTTCAAAATCATTAATAATATATATAATAATAATATATCGGTCTACAATGATACGACATAAAAGTACGCTGTTCGATACTGGTTCTATCTATCAGGTGTCGAATTTACTGTCCGGTTTTGTCCGGTTTTGTCCGGTTTGGGGTTAGTCAGGATCTTTCCGGTTTTGTCTTGTACCGGTCTCCGTTCGATTTGGTTCCAAAATCCATACCGTGGACCGTAGCGTGGACATCTCCAATAATATTAATTCGTGATGTCATGGAACAAAAACCTGAA
Organism: Fragilariopsis cylindrus CCMP1102; assembly: GCA_900095095.1. Classification (NCBI taxonomy): domain Eukaryota; phylum Bacillariophyta; class Bacillariophyceae; order Bacillariales; family Bacillariaceae; genus Fragilariopsis; species Fragilariopsis cylindrus. The sequence goes on from FMBT01000543.1 coordinate 14,742, forward strand.
AATGAAAATGTTTATGGGTTGGCTGGTGCTTCCATCACGACGCCTCGGCACGTAAGATGATAGTCTTCTATTTCAACACGCTCATTTTATCTCGTCTCACTTTTCTTTCATAAAAGAAAATAACATAAAAGAAGAAGTATAATCATATTAATATATCTCTTCCTACCCCATACTTTCGTCGAAATAAACAACCGTAATCATGAATGACGCCAAAAACGACGCACAAACAAGGCTAAATGGTCTTAAAGACAGAAGCCGGTCAAGGTTCAAGAAGAAATTCGTTGATAATCATGAATTTATACAAAATGAAGAGAATGACGATATCAAAAACGTTTACATCGATTTGCAAACAGAACTAATCAACAAATCGAAGGAAAGCAAAACAGCACAGGACGGTCGCACGTATCATCTTTGGGATGATGGTAGTGGATACAGCAAGACGGATAGCTGGGATACGTACCTTTTCAAAAGCAGCGACAGCAAAGCTGTATCTGCTGTAACATTTTATCTTGGTTTTAAAAAAGTTGCGAAGAAGGCCGAGACCAAGGCTACTAATAATACACATACTCTTGCTACTTTGTTTCCAACATTCAAAACGAATAGTATCGAAAACCCTAGTGCTTTCCTAAAAGAGCACAGCTTTGAGTTTGGGAAAGATACAACGGAAGAGGACTTCGTGAGGGATAATGCCAGTCGTCGTCTCGGTAATCACCAAAATACGAATTCTCCCGTGGAATCGAAGGAAACACCACCACAAACGGCTCGCAATTCTGTTGACAATGTTGATGATTCACGCAAAGTTCTAGATAGCGTGCGCAAACGTCTATGTCCGACACAGAATTCTCCCGTGGAATCGAAGGAAACACCACGAATGGCTCGCAATTCTGTTGACAATGTTGATGATTCACGCAAAGTTCTAGATAGCGTCGCACCCAAACTTCTATGTCCGACACAAGAACAAGGAAGTTTACCATCTTCAACGGCTAACGTTAATAACGAAGCGATCGTGGAATATCGGTCTCCTACAAGAACAGCATTGAACCCAGTAGGATCGGAAAAAATGTCTTTAGAAATATCACCTGGGCACGTAAGACTTCGAATGGGCGAAAGAAGTTTGTATCCGAGTGAATGTCGACAAGTAATCGAACATGGAACAATCATGCCCTATAACAGACGACACCCAGGCAAAATAGTGTACGAATGGCGTGGTAAGCGAGTTTCGGTATTAGCAAGGGATCGTGACTCATCGACTAAAACAATCTGTACGGTGTTTGATACGAATGTGCATTCTAAAAGAGAGCGAATCGCAAACTTCTTAAATCCTCCAATTCATGGCGATTATGAAGATGATGATCAGTATGACGAGGATTATGCTGCTTACCTCCAATCAAAAGATGAGGTCGCTATGAAGAACTTTTGGGCCGATGAATTACAAAAGACCATAGGTGAGAAAATTTCGGTAGACGAAGTTAGCTATCATTATCTAAGAAGCAAACGATTCGAAGCCAGAAGAGACCAAAGTATCGACAATTTCGAGACCAACGCCGATAATGGAATCAATCGGTTGAGAGATCATCATCGTCTCGAGGGGTCTGAGAGCAGGAACAATGGCTCAAGGAATCACCACGGGGACGACAACTTCCAGCATCGCGACAAGCGCCTTAAACGAAGCGTGAGCGACTATCAAGGCCATTCAAATAACGAAAGCCTCGAAAACAATCATGGTATGGCAAACAGTAGAAGAAGCATGGGCTCACACCCCAACACGAATTCATCACGCAATAACTATTCCCCCTATCGCAGATAGGAATGATTTCCGCAGTGGACCCGCGAATTCATCACGCAGTAACTATTCCCACTCCACCCCACGAAGACAGAGATAATTTCTGCAGCAGAAACAAACTAGACAAATATAAAATCGTCATAACTTTTTTGAACAATTTTTTTCTCCAGCTGAGGATAATTTATTTTGGGAAGTGACTTTGACCACCCATAGAGGAATTGACAATAATTCGACAAGTACAGTATGTACAGTATGTACAGTATTGATTCATCATTAATACACACACACAGTAGTACTTATTAACATAAATATAGCATAGATGATTCAATCGTAATGATATCTGTTTATGTTTACCTTCTTGTATTGTGTATCGATCCATCGTTATTTTGATTTATTCTGTTTTATTGAGTATGATCCATCCTTATTCTTCGTTCTAGCCAACGAATTTTTCCCCGCGATTAGCGCGCTGATTGACCGTTGAACGTGTTATTACGCGCTAAAATATTATCGCGCTTAATCGCGGGGTAAATTAGCGTTGACTGGAGGAAGTACAGTACATCACCATGAGCGCGCATCACACAAAATATTACCGGTAACCCAACAATGATGTAACGTTACTTCGCAGTACTGTACAGTGAGGCTTAGATTTTTTGTAGACGAGTAGCTTGTAAATGATTCCTTCACTCGGTCATTAACAACACACTTTAACAGCACCAACAACTAGCTTTGTTCGACGATTGCATGTCGCTGCGTACCTACTACTACAGTAAGTAGAGCAGAAGAAGAAGAAGCAGTAGCAGTAGCCGTAGCAGCAGCAGCAGCAGCAGGAAAGAAGAATATATCCTAAAAGAAGAAGGCATAAAATATTCCGTAATAACAAATAATGGTGTCAATTCGGAAAGCCAAACAAGGTTTTCAATTACGTAGGAATAATCGACGGGGTTATGGTCAATATGATAAAGAAAAGGTCGGACTGATCGCAGCTGGGTTATGTGTCGGATTTTTGGTGGTATTCCTTTACAGCACATTTTCTGCTGATTCTAATCCTGAATTGGGAGTAGTAGTATCTGAATCATTACGTAAAACGAAACAACATCCAATTTTAATGGAAACAACAAACGATGATAGCAACGGTAGTGGTAGTGACAATAATAATAATAATAATAGTAATAATAACATCAATGGCGAAAGCGACAGTAACGAGTCTTCGCATAAGAGTATACACCATCCTCCTAAAATTGTACCGATGGGTGATATTTTTAATTCCGTTGCATTGGATATTGTAGAAAGTTTGGACTGTACGAAATTACTTGAAGAGGCTGCGAAGGAACTAAAAAAAGGAGAACTATACGGTACTGATGATGGTATCAAAGAAGAGAGAGAAAGACGACGACGACGTTTGCAACAACATGGGGATGATGGTGGATTTGGTGATACAGAAATAGGAGGAGGTGCAGACGTTGGTGGTGGTAATCAAAAAGAAGAAGAGGTGATGATTCTATTCCGGAAGAAAAATGGGGTGATCAAATCGAACGTGGTGGTGGTGGTGGTGGTGGTGGTGGTAGTAACAAGGATGACGATGTGGATGATAACAAAAACGGTTTTGATGATTTTGGAGGAGGAGGAGGATATGATGGCGGATATGTAGAATTATCCGCAAAACATCTATTCTGTATAGCTGCTTCCGAAAACCCACCAAATCTGTTACGGATGAAATTAAATGTGACGCCAGCAATAAGAAACGTAGAACATTACTAGATCTATGGAGTGCAGCTCGGTCACAAATAGAGGAATCACTTTTTCTGAAAGTTTTAGATATAGCAAAGGAACGAAGTGAAGAAATTTTAGGAGTATCATACGATATTTGGGCTCCAACGGGCGATGAGGGTGTTCAGTTCATGGTGAACACATTGAATTCTGACCAGAATGTTGATAATGGTGGAATAAATGGACTTGAAGATTCTCTTGGACCAGGGAAAATATTCGTTGATGTGGGTAGTTGCTTAGGATTGACGTGTTTAGCAATCAATGCTAAATATCCTGGAACAAAAATTGTTTCGATTGAACCAGCATCTCCTTCCTGGTTACTTCAAGAACTGAATCTTCGATGTAATCTTAAAAAGAAAGAATTCAAAAATGTGTCTGTTATTCTGGCAGGTGTTGGACCCAACACAGATGATGAAGATAATATGATGGCGAAACTTATGTGGAGACGAACATCGACGACATCCACCAGATCGTGGACACCCAAAGAAGAATTCGGTGTAGACGATGTTGAACTTATCGTTCGATTACGTAAATTGAAATCTATACTAGCAGAAGCTGATGTTATACAAACTCCGATCGATGTTATGAATTTAGATTGTCAGGGGTGTGAATACAATGTAATTCCCGCATTGACAGAAAAAGAATATGAAGAAATTCCTACTGTGATGGGTGGTGTGCATTGGGGATATATTACATCCAATAAGTTACCATCTAGTGCAAGAGGAAAGGCAACACATGAAAGACTTTGTGGACATGAAAATATCGCAAAAAGTACCAAGGAATGTTGTGCATTTCCAGATCTTCCAGTAAAAAGTAGTGTCCCTGGTGAAGTTCTACAAAAGGATTCGAAAGGATTTCCTCCTAGTGAAAGTACCGTATCGGATGTTATTGATGAAAAATTATGTGATGACTTTTCTACTTGGTCTAAAGAGCATAACCTCAATGATATCCCAGATGACTTTGGTTGGTTTGAACTTTCGAGTCAAGCGTAATCGCGACGGCAAAATATATACTACACAATAACAAGATTTCAATCTTCATTTACTTCAAGAAAGAAAACGCATGCAAATAAAAATTTTATCTATACATTTTGATATATATACTAGTAGAACAAACGAATAGCTGTTGTATTAATTTAGTTATGCAAACTATTTGTTCCATCCGTATTAATGTTTTTAAAGATACATATGTTTCTATAGATTTAGTTGTACAGCTAATTGGTTCATTAACTTGTCCATTTGTAGAAGATCACCTTTTGCAGTTATCAAGCAGGATTCTTTAGTACTTCTAGCAGACGAATGTTCAACGAACATCGATTGGTAGGCAGCACCATCTGCTTGATAATAGTATGCATTAAAGTCCTCCATGGTTTCGACATATTCCACAATATCCTCTGCTCAAATTTTAATGATTTTAATAATTTTTCTATACCAAACATATTACTATTCACACCCTGTGTTCCCAATGTATTCCGTACAGCATCTCCACCACCCTTACTAGTAATGTCTGAATAATTATCAATCAAATCACGTAAATCTTTCCGGCAAGCTATAAAACGTTCCTTATCGGGTTTTATATCTTCGGCGATTGCTGCTGCGGTTGTTGCTACATTGGGAGCAACAACAATAAGTGCAGTCGTTGCTATTGTCATGAAATTTCTTCGACTACTAGTGTGCTGCTGTAGTTGAGTACGTGTACGATAATAACATTGTTGTTGGTGTTGCTGTTGTTGTTGTTGTTGTTGTCGTCGTCGTGTTGGTATGGTACGCAAAGACCATGCTTCTGCGCAGTTTGTCGTCGTCGCAAGGATCAACAATAACAATGCTAATGTGACGGAGGATCGTTGACACCATTTACTACTGGTTGTTACTTCTTCTTTGGAAAATAATATATTCATTGTGTAATCGTATAGGAACGGAATCGAGTATCGTATTGTTATCTAATCGTCTTCAAGAGTGTTAGGACGATGGTTTCTTATCGTGAGATTGATAAAAATCACTTTCTTGTGTTCTCAATGAGGTGAAGAGGTGGTGTCGACGGGTGTAGAATAATGTTGTTGTACTTGCAACCACTTACGAATTGTAAAGTCAGTCATCATATCATAATAATTACGACTAGATTAAGTCACGTTTTCTTGAGTCATTAGTATTGAAACGTGCCAAATCAGTCACATATCGTTTTTATATTAATATCTTTTGCCCCCACCAGTCAAGCTTCGGTATCAATCGCTCATTTTGTCGCCAAAGTAATCAATTCTTGAAAAAACATTCTTTCATAAGATTCATTTTATTGGCAATGCACTCTCTTTCTTTGGGATCGCTAAACATACCGTAACTAGTCGCGTATCTTCACATTGAAGAACTTTGTCATTCAACTAAACAACTAAAGCGATCACAATTAACTACATATGTATCGATAGTTTCGCATCCACATACCTTTGTTTATATTGATTATCGGGATAGTAGCCGATATTTATTAGTTGAGACTAATAGAGGAAGCACATACCATCCAAATCTACTGTCAATCTAGGGTTGCCATCGAACAAAAACCTAAAGCAATGCTAAATAGTAGTAAATCGAGTTTCACAAGGAAAGAAAAACGACAACGATCTGCTAAGATGACGAAAGTGTTATCAATTAGTAAGAGTACTACGGCTGTAATGCTGTTGCTCTTTGCAGTATCAACAATATTTCATCATGATATGGTTCAAGCGATTCAACAACAACAGCAAACTACTGATGAGAGACGAGATCTATTGGTAGCATCAGACTTGGAAGGATTCTTCAGTACTCCCGAGGAGGATACTGAGGAAACGACTCCCGAGGATACTGAGGAAAATCTAGACGAAGCTAGTTATGCTGGCGGACGGTACTACAGGAAACCAACAACAAAACGGTATTACAGGAAACCAACAACAAAGCCTAAACCAAATTATTATAAGAAGCCCAAACCGCAGCCTACTCGCAAACCTTCACCGAAGCCGAAACCAGAAGTCGTGTATGTTCCCGTTATTGAGGAAATTAAAGTACCAGTTCCAGTACCAGTACCTTATAAAGTACCAGTGCCTTATAATGTACCTGTGTATGAACAACCGAAGCCGTACAGTCATCCTGTACCGCCTCCTACAATGTTCCCTACAGGAATTAAGCCCACTCCGTACCCAGTTTGTAAGTAATAGAGAAGAAGAAGAAGAAGAAGAAAAAGATAAAGGAACAATATGAGTCAATTTATTTAATATTTATACAAACAAAACAACACCATTCTTACCTATTTTTGTAAACTTTTCCCATTCATCTCTATCTCTTATCTTTTAAAAGCACCCCGATGCCTACACGAGTTCCAACGAAGAATCCAACGGTACGTTGTTCATGTTCAATTGATGAGAAAACTTCACATCATTCCTTATTATTGTCTTTGTTCTCTTTCTCTTATCTTCATTAATTCTTACACAAATAAATATACACACATGTTGACACATTTTTTTCTTGCACAGCCTGATCCAACCCCTATTCCAACTCTGGCTCCTACTCCAAATCCCACGCTGTACCCGACTCCTTTTCCCACTCATCGCCCGACTCCTTTTCCCACTCATCGACCAAGTTATCAAGTAGCTTATCCGTACAACGACCCATATAGCTATCAGAACGCCTACCAAAAAACGTTTGTAAGTAGTAACAAAAAGAAAGAAAAGAAAAGAAATAAAAGCATACTGTACCGAGCCGAACGAATCAATCGAGCATTTAAAAGTTTACGCAAAATACCTTACCAAAACGAAATTTTTTTGTTCTCAATTCTCCTTCTTCGATAATAGGACCCCACACCAAAGCCTACACCCAGACCCAGTTTGGCTCCAACACCAAATCCAACTTCTCGGCCGACGCCCATGCCAACGCACAAGCCGTCTCCGATGCCAACTCCCGACCCAACTTCTCGTCCGTCGCCCATACCAACACACAAACCAACAATTAGGCCCACAGTTAATCCAACGGAACGACCTACCCCATTTCCAACAGTTAGGCCTACGCCCGATCCAACTCCGCAGCCTACGTATAAACCAACTCCAATGCCAACTTTTAAGCCAAGGTATGTTTTTGTGGAGAGAGAGAGAATCATACCCCTTTTCGCCTCATCATATCAATTACACCTTTTTCTTCTTTCTCACAACTCCGCTATCATCTCACTCATAATATCCTTTTGAATAAATTTTTGCACTGATCAACGTATCTTCTCGTCGAACCATAATCAAATAAGACCTCGCGTGCCTGGTGACACCCCTAGGCCTTCATCCAACCCTACACGGGATCCCACGAAAAATCCAACCCGACTGCCAACAAATTTTCCTACCCAGGATCCTACAAGCTTTCCTACTAGAAGACCTACCGATTTACCAACCATACCTCCAACTCAGAATCCTACTAGACAACCTACTAACAGACCATCGCGAAAACCATCGAGAAGACCGACGCGAAGGCCAACGAGAAGGCCAACGAGAAGTCCAACGAGAGGACCAACTAGAAAGTAAGTTATTCGATTGCAGTGGATGCTCGCATGCATGCCTACTATATAGTGAGGGAATTTCGATCGTTATCGTCCTCATCGGTCCCTTCTTAATTACTTTCCTCACACTTTTGTCTTCCTCCAATATTTTCAACTTTGTCTTCGATTTGTTTAAATTAATAAAATCGCGCGAAGTCCTAGCAGCAACGTGAACATGATGAATGGTAATATGAATGGTAATATGAATGGTAATATGAATGGTAACATGAATGGTAACATGAATGGTAACATGAATGGTAACATGAATGGTAACATGAATGGTAACATGAATGGTAACATGAATGGTAACATGAATAATATGACAGAAAATAGTATGAAAAACAAGAGCAATAAAAACAAAGACAACAAGAACAAAGACAACAGGAATAATCAGGTCGGATTCGGATTCGCCCGTGGTAACAACAATAATGGTTTTAATCAGTTCAATAATGGCTTTAACGTCCCTAACCTTCCTAACAGGTTTAATAACTAAAAATGCAAGGAACAATCTCGTTTTTCTAGTAAGACAAAATATTTCAAGAGTCTTGAATTGAAACAGTAAACTCATTCAATTCAATTCAACTCAATTCATTCAACACAGTTCTCGTGTTTCTATGTTATATGCCTAACTCTGTAACACTGCTAACTGACAAAAAATTATAATAACGACGAGCGAAGTAGTAGAAAAGAAAGGAAAAGAAAAATAAATGGAACGCTTTGAAAATATGACGCTTTCAAAGAATTCTATTATATGTTATATAACAATGTGTGTGTGTGCGTGTGCGTGCAAGTAATTATAATCAATAAATTAAAACAATACATGTCATAATTAATTAAAATCAATCAACGTTAATCAAAATATTCCTTTTGTCTTTAGCCTCATGTAGCCCTCCTATCTATATCCTCCATTCCAAATCAAAGCAACCAAATGTACAGTTCTATTTTTGATTATCTTATGAGGGAAATCTACTTTCCAAGACGTAACAACGCATTTAATTATCTGTATAAATGTCAGGATTTTATCCAGACTTTTTACCTAATGTTATTCTTCTTATATCCTATTCTATTATTATATGATGGCTATCATTTATATTTATTGTTATTATTCTGTTATAGTCTGTTTTTAGTTGTTGACCTGACCTAATTGAAGTCATGGTGTTACTGAGCAAGAGAATTCCAATCATGTACAACTCTACTGCTATGATATGACTAATACTACTGATCATGATATCTATCACACCCATCATACGTCACAATCATATTGCTCTATACAAGAAAGAAGTTCTGATGCTTTTTTTCTTTTAATATTCTATCAACAACTAAATAACCACAACTGCAACCTCAACCGCAACACAACACACTGTGCTAGTATATGTGGTTGTATAGAGAATGACACACATAATCACAGAGCAATAGAAATAGAAATAGTGTAGAGTCTTTATTATTATGACATCATGTCAAAAAGGAGGAATGTTGTTTGACCAAGACTGATTTAGTTTCGAGTTTATTCGCATAATTAGGACACAATAAATGACTGCATTTTTTGTTTCACCGCTCCGACACAAATCTGGCTTAGTATTAAAAGCAAACCGAAGAAAATCAAAATACAGTACAGTAGCAGCAATAGCAACAGCAACAGTAGCAGTAGCTGCACACAACTGAAACAAAGAACAATGGTTGCAAGTACACAAAACCTTCACCATCGATCTGTTCGAGATGTATTACCAACAACGGCGAGTGGTAATGGTACAACAACAACAACAGCAACAACTTAAATGATAAGAATAACAGTAAAGCTCGAAGACACAACATGTTTGGATGGTTAGTAACGAATGCTTCGAGTGGCAATTCATTGTTTTCAAAGCAATCTATTGCAATACTTATTCTGGGTACATTAATAGGATATGTAGTATTACCTATTCTTTTAGTAGAAAATGCTAACATGGGTGGTAGTATTGTGTTTAATACTAATCCTGAAGATTCAACGTCATCTGGGTGTGGAGAAGATGATATTATGTCACGTCTGATTGAAAATAAAAAATTATTATCTCTGCAATCGATGCCCACGGATCGGTCACCACATATCATGGAAACTGCGGTATTAAGTGACCATCGTCGGAAGAAAATTTTAGTCACCGGTGGTGCTGGTTTCGTCGGTAGTCATTTAGTCGATAAATTAATGATGGAAGGTCATGAGGTCACGGTAGTAGATAATTTCTTCACGGGACAAAAAAAGAATGTCGCACATTGGTTCCATCATCCTAATTTTAGGTAAGTTCTGTTTATTCTTATTCTTATTTGTATCTGCGTGTTGTATTTGTATTTGATTATTGTTGTTCTTGACTATTGTTTGAGTTCTTGTCCTTGTTCTTGTTGCATTATATACGGTATACGCAACAAATAAATAATCTCACACGCTATATGACATAACTTATCTCCCCCCCCCCCCCCCCCCTTACTTCTCAATAAAAACAGTCTCGTCGTTCATGACGTGACCGAACCGATTATGGTAGAAGTCGATCAGATTTATCATTTGGCGTGTCCAGCATCACCACCTCATTATCAATTTAATCCGGTGAAGACCATCAAGACTAGTACGATGGGTACATTAAATATGTTAGGTCTTGCGAAACGTGTCAAGGCTAAAATCTTATTAACCTCCACCAGTGAAATTTATGGTGATCCACAAGTTCATCCACAATCGGAAGATTATTGGGGGAATGTGAATCCGATCGGACCAAGATCGTGTTACGATGAAGGGAAACGAGTGGCGGAAACGATGATGTACTCGTACAAGGAACAAAGTAATGTAGAAGTTCGTGTGGCACGAATCTTTAATACCTTCGGACCACGAATGCATCCCAATGATGGACGGGTGGTTTCTAATTTTATTATTCAAGCATTACAAAAGAAGGCATTAACGATATACGGGGAAGGTGATCAAACACGATCCTTCCAATATGTCAGTGATTTAGTCGATGGATTGCATGCATTAATGAATGGTGATTATGATGGACCAGTGAATTTAGGTAATCCGGATGAATTCACCATGAAGGAATTTGCTCAATATGTCAAGAAATTAACAAAGTCCGAATCGGATATTATTTTCTTAGAAAAGACACAAGATGATCCTAATAAACGGAAACCAGATATTTCTTTGGCCAAAGAAAAATTAGGTTGGGAACCTCGTGTGACTGTCAAAGAAGGATTATCGAAAACTATTACCTACTTTCAACAGGTATTAGATGAAGCAGGTGAAATCATCCCCACCGGACCAGGTGCCTCCAAACCACAGAATTAAAAATTAAAAAAGAAAAGCAAAAAACCCAATTTTTCTTCTTCTTCTTCTTTTTCATACAACATCAAAGTAAATAATTACATTAAGTTAGTAGTAACAAATAATGGTACATAGTATAAACTCAAACTATCAAAACTAGGAATATGATTGACTTGAGTTCTCTTCCCTTGCCGTTAGAACCGCATTATTGCTAGTAGTTACAAAAAAAATGATGCGATACCACGATAGCCAGCTAGATATTCAGATAGGAATGTTCCAATTTTATACAGTAAAGTCATACAATTGTAACCTTCGTTTGATATTCATATTATCATTAGGCACATGGGGTATACATTTAGCCACGATCGACGTTGCTGTTGTTGCTGCTCTTATGTTCTGCTGTTGTTTCCATATCCGTATATTTATTCTTAAGGTTTTTGAGCGATAAAATGCTGAAAAACAAAGAAGTAAGGATGGAACGATAGTCAATACATCAAAATAAATCAGAAAAACTATCATTACAATTTAATTATATATGCTATACTTTTTTTAATAAGTACTACTGGTGTGTGAGACAATGAATTGATACTGTATGTACTTGTTTCTTGTTGTTGTTGCTTGTTATGGCAAATACATTATGTACAGTATCTATCGGATCAGATCGGATCCGTTCATTGATTCCCTTATTCTTCCCCATATAGATCATGGATCGGTCATCCGCTCGTTGATACACCCGTTCCTCCCCCCCCCCCCCTCCCCGGTAATATAGATCTATAGATCGGAAGATCATAGATCAGTTCGTTGTTCATAGTTCCATCGTATCAATTCCCAGTTTTTCGAGGACAGCTATTATACCGGCGTATCGTTATTTTATCACATACTATGTATTCGATGATTATACCTATCTCGAGTCATCTCTCATTTTTTTATTAAAGACATAATACCACTTATATCTTTTTCATCAAATATTATTCCTTCGATTATTAAAGTATGAGGTGTCAGATCATTGTTTTCATCAGCAACTAGTTCTAACAAGTCTGTCAGTAACATGTCACTACCTGCAAGTTGGGACTGGTACAGGGGTCCAATTTTTCCATGCACACATTCGATTGGACCGCTGCCATTGGGACGGGAATAATTATTTTGTAACGTTATACATTCCATTCGATTTTCCTCATCATAAAGATCATCGTCGAATTGAATATTTAGATTATCTATATTGAATCGTTGTACGACGACTCCACCCAATCGTATTTCAATTTCATCTAATGAACTTAATGGCAAACCATCAGTAGTAAGATCAGCTCTACTACCAATATTAAAGCGTAAGAAAATTTGATCATCACGATTTCGTCCAGCATTTTTGAGTGATTCTTCATAATAAATAGGTGTACCATTCTTACCCGTGATCTGTACAAGTAATCGTTCATTTTCTCTAGATTTCAATTCATTATTTTCTTGTATCATCCCTGCTACTGTACGATCGTTGAGAACAGCTGCAACGAACGGTGCTAAATCTGATCCGGATTAATTGGATACGGTACTTATTGATTTTGTTTATACAAGTTGTGTCGTTGTGCGTGCTTTTATCGCGTAAATTTCAATCAGATGTGGTTGTGATACTAGCTGGTACGGTAGTGTTTGCTGTCCATGAATCTTCTATCTTAGTCAATCACTAGTAGCTAGTGTGTACGCTTATATCATCACTGATTCGTGGGACTATGGTAATTTGAGAAAAATCCTACGATTTTTGATTTTACTGTCATGAAAAGATGAGCAAAGCGCATCGGCGAAATGGCGGCGCTTTTCACGCTAAGGAACATCCTGGATCAATCCTTGTGATTGTAGAATGATGTTCAGGGGTAATTACCCTGATGATGTTCCTGTTTCTGCCTGTTATCAAATATTATAAACTATTCTTATCTTCATATCTTCAGAATTCAGAATAGAATCAATCAATACCTCATAATTCAAACAGTTATTCAAATATAGAATTGATCCAACCAAGACGATCATGACGAACAAAATCGTCTCGACAAATCGAGAATGGGATCTAGTCATTTATGGTGCAACCGGTGACGCCGGTAGCGCAATTGCGATGTACGTAGCCAATAACTTTGATACTTACGAGAAGAAGAACAAGAAGAACGACAGTAGTCGTTTTCGTTGGGCTATAGCTGGTAGAAATGAAAGGAAATTGTTACAATTACGATCAAGAATAATTGTTGGACGATTAAAGCCATCATCGAATGATGAAATTGGTATTATCATAGCAGATTCTTCTTCTATTGATGATATGTCCAATATGGCCAAATCGACACGACTTGTCATTTCTGCTGTCGGTCCATATACTACATTAGGTGAAAGTATTTATTCTGCATGTGCTATGAACGGCACGCACTATGTTGATATAACAGGAGAAGTTGATTGGGTATACTCCATGAGAGAAAAGTATTCCAAGAAAGCTAAAGAAACTGGTTCTACTCTTTGTTCCTTTGCTGGGTATGATTGTGTCCCATGTGATATCACTATGCACCTAGCTCGATCAGTATTACTGGCATCTTCTGCTTCTACTTCTACTACTAATAAGAAGGATGCTACGAGTACTGCTAGTACTATTTATTTTACAAGTGCAGAAACAGTAACGCAAGTCGACGGTGGGGCCATGCCAAAAGGAACAATCAGAACAATGATTTCAAAATTACCGGAAGGTGCAGCGTTTCTAAAAAAATTAATCCGATACGCCGGTGGTGGTGGTAGCAGAGGTGGCAGTGACAGTGGAGGAAACACAAGAGGTAAATGTTCCAAGACAACTCGATCATTGATTCAATGGCTTTTACCTCGTTGGTCCTCCGAATTTGGTGCATTTACACTTCCACATTTTATGGGTTGGTGTAATATACCTGTTATTCATAACAGTTATTGTTCGTCCGTGGCAAAAACAACGGAGGAAGAAGAAGAAGGAGGAGGAGACAGCAACAGCATGATCATTGATTGTATCTATCACGATCGAGTTGCTGTACCTTTTAGTCAAGGATGTTTAGGAACAGGATATGGTTTGTTACAAACTCTCATCGTGTATACTATCCTTCTTCTAGGCACCCCTTTGTTTTTATGTTTTCAGATCTTTGTTGCATTCGTTCCTTTCACGGCTGTTATTCTTTTAAAGTTATTTGATTCATTGCAATATAGTGGTAATACTCAACAAAATCAAAAACAACTCGAAGATGCTACCGTAGAGGTTTACACGTACGCAACAAGTTCGGAGGGAACCAAGGCAGTAATACATATGTTTGTGAATGGTGATGCTGGTATCATATGTACAGCAATGTTAGCAGCAGAAACATCCCTTTCTATGTTATCTTTAGAAGATAAGAACAAATTACCAAAAGGTAGAATTGGTAGTCCTTCTATGATTGTTGGCGATGAATTGGTAAAGCGGCTCCAAAATGAAGAAACGATGAGTGGCTGCTGCACGTTGTCGGTGATATCAGTAATAGACAAGAAAAATAAAAATATCACCAAGGATTACATTGAAAGTAGCAGTAAAAAGGATTCATAGATAAAATTGCAAAAAAAAAACGGAACAATGACAATAAAGATGAAGAAATAAGAAGAGTGGTACGTACGCCAATATATAGAATGTAAGAGGAGGAATAAGTTCTCAGTTATTTATCAAGTACTTACTACAAAAATTAATCCTCCTAAAATGTAAACATTCTAGAACTAGCTAGAAGCGTAAATTATACTATCTATTGTTGTATCCACCTATGTGGTGATTAGTACTAGTCTTATAAAATAATGAATAGTAAGCTATTAGGCTATTGAGTGATATCATGGTCATCGCCACGATCATTTTTACTACTATTACTATCATTATTATTATTATTTTTATTATAATTTATTTTACTTTGACCATGGCCAACCAGTTCCGACACGTCCACGTGGATCCTCCGTATCTTTGGTATTGATCCAGGACGGTCCTTCATATTTATTGGATTGTCCGGTAAATTCTTGTAATTCTTCATATCGTCGTTGTCCTTCCTTGATTTCACGTTGGATTGTGATGGGATCAATGGTATTCTTATTCGCATGAAATTCTTTTCGTACTTCTTGTAATAAATCCTGTTGATTATGTGGCATCGATTCACGAATTGTTTTTAGATAACCACGATATAAGGATAATACTGTAAACCGATGTACAAATTCTTTATAGGAGGGTATTTGTTTCTCATCCACTAAACGTTGTTTTTTTGGACCACTACTACCACCACTACGACTTCTACGAGAACGCGAAGAACGACGTGCTGTAGATGCCGATGCAGATTTATTATTATTATCGTCGTCGTCGTTGTTGTTGGTAGTATTGTTAGTTATAGTTTGACTACTTCGACTACCTGTTTTACTATTCACATTGTTCTTATTCAAAACATCTTCGTCTGATTGATAATGATCAACGTGAATACTCCTCGTCCTTGTCGTCGTTTTCGTCGATAACAACGACAGTAGCCGTGTATTATTATTAATATTAATATTGGTGATACTAATGATAGTAGTAGAAGTCCTTCTCGACAGCAAAGTTGAAATAATCATCATCACCATCTCTATTTAATTTATTTGCGTCTGTCTTTATTTCTTCTTCTCTACTCCTCTCATGCATAAGATGACATTATCTCTCCTCTTTACTTTTTTACTTCGTTGCTGCTGACTTATTTCGAAATTATTGTCTGATGATGTAGGAAATGATTTTGAGATTTATTATCATCATTGATGATTCATTCGACTCGACTGACTCGACTCGTCGGTGATTTAAAAAAACTGCGAACCCATTCCCATTCAGGGGTCATAAAAATTTATTACCCCTGTTCCCTCTTTGATAAAACAGATAGAACCACGTCCTTAGTCATTGAAGGCCAGCTTGTTTTTTTTCGGTGGACTGAACACCACCACAAGAAACAAGGACAACGCAACTATTCACCGGTGAAATAACGGCGAACTTCCAACTGTGATTGGGAAGTTGTGCCCCATACAAACTAAAAATAGTTAATTAAGGCAAGAAGAAGGAGAAATAAATGGCGTGCAACACGAGATACTACGGTACAGTACCACGATTGACTCATTTGTAGGCATTTTGCTCTGCTGCGTCACGCATCGTCATTCGCTATTTGAATGCAAGAATCAATCTGCTTACCTTGTATCATAACTTAAGGTCTCCGTTGCTTACTCGCCGTGCATTTGTAACCGCCGTGACTCGACTCCATCGTCAGTGGTGAAAGAGAAACCAATCGCCGAGGACATGCTAATGAAAGGTAACTGAACTTGTCTCTTCCACACCACAACAAGTTAAATTACAACACAACAACACTACAACACAATAAACACAATGTGTATTTCCAGGACAGGAGAATTTATAACGTACAACAAAAGCAAAGCACAAAACGAAACAAGAATGACGATAATTGCATTATCACCCCTATCACCACTGTCACTTTCTGACGAAAAGACGCAGACGCATTCAACGATGTTGGTGTCAATCTGCAAGAATAATGACATAGTAAATGATAGCGATAGCGATACTGATCAAACAACGGGTACAGATACGGATACGGATTATGATGATGATGAAAATGATTTTGATTCGGATTCTTCTGTTGTGACAACGACGACGAAAATAAGTATTGATGATACCAATAATAATAACAACAATGTGATGAAAGTCAAAAAACAAAAAAAAGTGGTATCATTTGGATCAGTATTTATACGTCAATATGAAAGAATTGTTGGTGATCATCCAGAAACGAGAGTGGGTGTACCAGTTTCTCTTGGTTGGAAATATTATGATAATCCAGAACAATATAGTAGTACTCCAATTTCTATTGAGGACTATGATGACTATCGTATTTCGAAAGGAAGAGGAAAATATCTATTAAAGATGTCCTCCATCACACGAAGGAATATGTTATTAAATGTCTTTGATATACCAGAACAAGAATTAAATCAAGCAGAAAAGAAAACGAAGAAAATTAAACAACAAAGAGATAGATCCAATAGAAAACCAATTTTAGTGGCACAAATAACTGGATATAAGAAAATGATTGGTACTAAGATACGGAATTGTGGTATGGCCCTATTAAAAGGTATGTCCTATGCTGCACAAAGTGGAATGATGAGTGGTGGCAGTAGTAGTATGTATCAGTAGTGTGGACTAATATGCGTGACGTGATGCAGCTACGCCCATTGTATATATAAAATAATCTATTTACTAATAATATTATTGATAATAATTATAACTCTGAAGGGAAGTCAAATAAACTCTTTTAACAAATCTAAATCTAATATTCTTTCTAGAAATTTCTACAGTAGTTGTTTTTTACCGTTAAGTCCTGACCTAAGATACAGAAAATAATAGATTGATGTTATTTTGTATTCATTATAGAGAGCACATACATTATTCCTAAAACCTATGACATACTATGAACTTCACATAAAAAATCAAGTGAAGGAACGATCATGAAGAAATGTTAGATAGGGTCGATTGTGCATTACACTACTAGCTTGTACAGTAGTACCACAAGATCAATAACTGAGAACTCATGCCACTTCCTATACAATATATTGGCGTCCAAAACTCTTCTCTTGTTCGTTACTCCTATTAGTATTATCACTAGTAGTCCTTACTATTATCGGAAGAGAGAAGACAATGGACTCACTCATTCACGAATACACAGAAGAAAATATAAAGCAATAATTAATTGTCCGCGCGTTCTTGTGGTTTCCCGCGCTATATTTGTTTAGCTTTTATTATGATGGGTTTTTGATGACGTCATATTTTACCATATTTTCAAACTTTGGCGAAAACATCGCTGAATAAAGTGAAGAGTATCTACGATACAAAGCTTGTATCTCCGCGCTCTATGTACGGATCTCACACCTCTATCACGACTTGTCAACTCAATCGCTGGTTGTCCTAAGCACCACTTCACTTGCAAGTAAACAAGGTAGAACAGGCACATGAAGTGAGCACAGTTCGACTATGTTGAGTTATTCATATGCTGATCAGGAACAACAAATGCCAATAGCGTAGCACTCTCTCTTTTTACTAAGTGAACATCTTCTGCAGTATCTGTGTTCGTATTGTTATTACCATAGACAACAACAAACTCTTTTATTTTGCATCATCAGATATATATTATAATATGCACATTCCTTCCCCCATGATGCGTTCCAGCTCGAATAATAGTGTTAATAGCACGACGAGGAGTCAAAAAGCAGCTGAGGCAGAACTTATTTCAAGAGCTACACAAACTGCAATCGTTGCGGCACGATCTATTCTTATGGCTGGTGGGAATGAGGAGGTTGCATTGAAAACTGCCAAGGCAGCTGCAGAATCAGTGTTAAATCCCATGCATGGCGGTTCAGATAATGATTCAGTTACTGGTTCCGGTAGAAGTCGAAGTACACTAGGTGGAGCATTTGGTGGTAGAAAACGTAAAGCAAAACGACAGGCTGAGGTGGTTGCATCGATGGCATTGATTGCTGCATCTTCAACGCATCATCATCCGAACGGTATGGGTGGTATGGGTGGTATGGGTATGAGTGGTATGGGTGAATGTGATAGCTTCAATAATGGCAATCCATACGGACGAAACATCACTATTCGTCATCAGGACGAACCCTCTGTCCTATCAGGATCAATTTCACTTTCTGCACGACCCCCAAGAGTTCCAAAACCAAATAGTCCCTATGGTGGTCAGTATAATGGTCAAGGGATGCATGCAATGAGTGATAATCATTCAGCAGTACAATCACAACAATCTCAACAATCACAGTCACAACAACACTACCATCATCATCAACAACAACAGCAACAACAAAAACAGCAACAACAAAAACAGCAAGTACAGTATCAATATCGTCATCCGCAAGCATTTGATAATTCACAACACCAGCAGCTGCAGGAACAACATCAGCAACATCAGCAACAACAAGTTTGCTCGCCTAGTAATAGAGCAATACATAATCAGCAACTGGCAAAACAAGATGATAATAGCAAGAACAATATTCTATCTCAAATAGAGTCTGATTCCGTCAGTCATAGTAGCACGATGGATTCCGAACAGCAATCTTCTGTGGAAAGCCATTCTCTTGAAGGTACAACAATGTCAGATACGACATGTGCAGACGACAGTTTTACCGCTCCTCATGTTAGGGAAATGGAGATAGAAGAAGATGAAGATCAAGATGACGGAAAGAAAAAGGAGACAGAACAGAAACCATCATGGAATATTGTAGGTATAATAATGAGTCCATTGGCTGCTACCATGAATGTTTTTAATTGCGGACTAATTACAACAGGTGACGCAGCTCGTGATGTAGAAGAGTTGGAAAATACTGAGAAAGACGACATCATCAAAGATTATAGAAACAACGTGGCTTCTGGTAAGCAAAAGATACTAGATAGACTTTCGTCTCCCAGAGTAGAGGGTAGAGATGATACATTTGATGAACAAACGGATTCATACGATGGTGGTCACCGCAGCAAGACCGAAAGAAGAGACGATTATCGAGATCCTGATTTTGTTCTCGAATCGTCGTACTCAGAAGGAAGTAGCAGTGCACCAAGTAATTTATCAGATGGCACCGAAGGAAATATTCAAGTTCGGAGTTCTATACGAGAGACGATGGAAGAAATTGTTTCCAAGTCGAAGAAGAGCTATCGACAAAGTAAGGATAACGAGAACAAAGCTACTTTTTCGAGCTCTGAAATGCGAAAGAAATCTGCTCATGACGATAACAAGAAGAAGTTAAAAATAGATACTGGTTCAAGAACGACATCATCAAGATTCTCAGTCAGTCCAAGAATTTCTAAATTGCAAACGATACCAAGTACAAGTAATGTTACTATTGTTCACAGTCCCAAAAAGAGCGCTAAGAGTGCTGGTAGTAAGAAACCCCGGTCCTTCTTCAGGAAAAACAGGGGTCGCCAATAGTATTTATCTACATATATGACCTTTGATTAAGCAGCCCTCCCTCGATCAGTGCAGTGCTAATGTTTGACACACAGACATGTATGAATAGAAGGAAAAATGGTGTTCCAACAAAATGCCATAGTAAAACAAGCACTTACTTTAACCACACCACACGAGATAGTAGATTCTCTATACTATACTAAGTAGATTTTTTTTGTTAGTTTATTCTACACATAATTCTTAGTTTATTTTGTTTGCCAAACTACACCGTAGCCTTATTTCGGCTACAGTGTACATCATCTTCGCGTACGTTCGTTCGTTCGTTCGTGGTGGTAGAGTTACAGTACTTCAGTAGTTTGTATTTAATATCTAACCAAGTAGTAATGGCGCAACAAGCAATTGACTTATTTGGGTCGATTTTTAAGTCTTATTTTTAGGTTACAGTATCTTAATAGGGGGGAAGATATT
Source organism: Fragilariopsis cylindrus CCMP1102 (assembly GCA_900095095.1). NCBI lineage: Eukaryota > Bacillariophyta > Bacillariophyceae > Bacillariales > Bacillariaceae > Fragilariopsis > Fragilariopsis cylindrus. The sequence continues at coordinate 35,542 of FMBT01000543.1, forward strand.
TTGCATATATCACCATGCGAGGATTGATACTAAACGAGAGTAGTACTGTCGATGATTCGATACCACATACTATGCATAAGCTAGGTAGGTTTCTAATACACCAGTATAAGTACTAGCTAGCTAGCTAGCTAGAAGCTAACTAGATAGTACTCTACTACAAGTAAATCAAATAATGCCATCATTATATGTTTTGGTTTTTATCTATTTTATTTTACTATTACTTATTACTTATATGAATGAAATAAATCTTTTAGTTAATCGTAATAATTAAGACCTTTTTGGAATCGGTATGTACCTGCTTCTGCCTCTACTGCTGCACTTCTCCATTCTTCTCTAAAATTAGCACCAGCTGGTGGTAATGGTCGACCAGCTATGATAGCTTCAATATCATTCTTGATAGCAGATGGTTTATACTTACGCGGATATCGACGTAATGGTAATCCAGTCCGACCATCCACTAAAAACTTTTCAAAATTACCTTCTACCCGTCCTAATCCAGCCGGTGTACGACAATTACTTTGTAACCATCTCCAGAATGGTAATGCTGTTTTACCTAACATATTAACCTTATCTGTTAATATCGTTGCAGGATTAATACCATATCCATACTCCGATGCTAATTTTAAACGGATTAATTGTGACGTATCTGGTTCATAATAACCCTGATCGGTGGGTGAAAGAATCACAGCAAATTGACCATCTCGACCATACTTGGAGGCTAATGAAATCATTTCTGGTATGTCTTTGCGTGCAATTGGATCATCTTCTTTCATATTAGAAACTAATATACATTTACATTTTGAGAATCCTGTTTCTGGATCAATTTCTTGATGAATAATATCTTTAAATGGAATAGAATTACCTGATATTGGTATTTCAAAATCATATGCGGTACGTGTATCACTTCTATCACCATTGGTAATCACTGTAAATGGTGTACGGTCGCCAGCATCACGAGATAAATCATTTGCACGTGCAGCGATTGATGCAAATGATTCTTCTTCCTCTACGACTGGAACTGCTGGTGCAACTCCAGCAGATTCAGCAGCAGCATCATCAGCATTTGCATTCCCAATGAATGAAGTGGTGGCGGCAACAGCTAAACCCATGATGCTGGTCGTACTGGATGTCAAGAATGATCGTCGATCGTTGTTGTTGTTGGATAATGGAAATAATTCGTCGTTATGCTCGTCATTGTTGGTTGTTTTCGTGTAGAGTGATGATGAAGAGAAACTTCTTGAAGAAGTAGAAGCAGGATTATTGCTTTGGAATGCGAATGACGACGATAGTAATCCCAAGAAAAATAAAGTCAGTACTTGTAGTCGCAACATCATTGTATTGTTGTCTATATTCTATATTCTATCTGATAACTGTTCAATGGTTTGATCTTCTACGGTATCGAACGAGTTTATTGGAAGCTCTCTCTTCTCTTGAGCTAACTTTAACGTTACATCATCCCCGGTAGATTCCTTCATTCCAAGACACATATTACACATCATCACGTGCAACAGCTAAAGAATGTGGATCTATAATAGACGTGTTTCACGTGGAAGCGACTAAAATCCTGCCATACGTGCATACACAAGTCGTACGACGGCTGGTTACAAATGTAGTATGGCGGTGTGGGACTGAATTGCTAGCCACTAGTACTACTACTACTGTCTATCCACTGTGGAGCGAGGGTTCATATATTTTCAGTCGTGTATAAGAACGGAATTAAATTCACATTTTTGAATATTACCATCAAAAGAAGATACAAACCACAAAATGCGTCGGTCCTTCCTTTCGATGCTTTTATTTGGGTTTCTCCTGGCACTGGTGTCCCTCCAAAATGATGTTGTTGTCGACGCTCGCATTCACGCCTCTGGCGACGACGCCGCCGCAATCCCCGTGAAACGACAACAACAACAACAGCGATCGTCATCTGTGGGAAATTTACTCCAGGGGAGTAGTAGCCAACGTTCCCTCGGTAGGAATGCTCTTGCTGCTTCGGATGCTACAGCTACTCTTTCCACCATTCGGAATCTGACCCAGCAACAACAATCCTGGGCACGGGACGACGACGGAAATTTTCTTTGATGGATCTGGCTCATCATCGGACTCAGCTCCTGCTTCTGCTGCTTTATCTGCTTGTTCGTGAGTCGTTGCTTTGCTTTTATGTGTACAAGTGGAAACTTTGATAGCCCTCGCGAGCCACGCTTGAGCTAACAACCTCACATTTTATTTGAAACCGGAAGAAGTTCAACCTGATACGCTCTGTCTTGTCTTTGCCGGAATGGAGTTGGAAATTAAAGGATGGACGCTACGCTAAAGCAGTACAATATCAAGGCGGGATCAGTTCTATATTTTGGCCTTAAACCTTCCCAGCGAGGACTAGTTTTGAATCACTGTCCGATAAATGTGTCGATGCAAATCGTTGTGAAGTTATCGACCGGAAAGTCTATCACAATCGATGCCAGGCCCAATAATTCCATCTCGGACGTTAAATATAGTGTCCCAACCAAAGGAGGAATTCCACCTGGTCAATAGCGTCTTATCTTCGCTGATAAGTAACTGGAAGATGGACGTACCTTGAAGGATTGCATTATTAAGAAGGGATCCATTCTAAAGTTGATTCTCATCTGAGAGATATATTGGGTTTCATTGTGATGGAGAATATGATACTCACACAGTCCAAATCGCACTCAATGACGATGCAGAATATGATGGTGGGAAACTTTGTTTAACAACAACAACAACAACAACAACAACATAAGTGCCGAATCGTGTATATATCATCAATCACAAGTACAAAGTGGACGTCCCGAAGCGATGTGCCGGTACTATGACAAGTCATCTACCAAAAATTATCCATGCCGTAACGAAGTTACATGAAGGTGTACGTACAAAGTGGACGTCCCGAAGCGATGTGCCGGTACTATGACAAGTCATATACCAAAAATTATCCATGCCGTAACGAAGTTACATGAAGGTGTACGTTATAGTTTGTTTATTGTTGACCGTTGCAATGGACTCGACGAAAAGGATGTAAAGTGCGTCGATGTCGATACTGCTCGTCGTATTCTTTCCAAATGAAGAAGCCAAACGTAACAGCAATGGAAGCAGTACAGCATACAGAGATGATGGATAAGAAGAACGTTGGTTGGTTGGTTGGTTGTTCTTATGAATTTATTGTATGCTACATGATCAATTACTAGTAATTATTGTATTTATTTATTTATCTATTTATTTTAACAAGCAAACTTTTTTCTATACAAATTATCAATAATATTTCTTATATTTTTCCGATTACTTCGTACACCCACCCCGTTCATCATAAACATACGCATTCTTTCTTGATTTACGTAAAATTTCATCTTTAATTTTAATGTCATTATTATTTTTAGCAATATCGGATGCTGAAGCAGAAACAGAAGCACCATCCACGGATGGCAGCAACGATGGTGATGCCAATGATGATCCATTGTTTTGTTCGATCGATGTAGTCGATTCTTTTTGTGATTGTGATGGCAATGATGGTTCTAATAATGTACGTAAATCAAATAATACAACAGTATCATTCATATATTTAAATTCAATTTCTTTAAATCGTCCTTTGGGTATAGCACGTAATTTTTTATATTTTGCTTTTTGTTGTATATCAGTTGTACCATTCATAACAGATTCCTTCCAACGTGTTTTTGCACGTTGTTCTTCATGTACTACACAATTAATATCTGCACAGCATTTGATACATAATGATCCAGTACAATCTAGGAAGGTTTAATATGTATTGTATGTATATAATATGGGGGTGGATGGATGCATAATTGACGGAATGTTATGTTAGTAAGAAAAAAAATGACAACAAAAAAAGAAAAGAGAGTTTTGATTTCTCCAAGCCAGTATTTAGTACACATGCAGCAATATAAAACAACGGGCAAGCCTTGATCCAATTTAAAGATATTGGGTTTATTATTTGGAAAATGAAATAAGTGGATACATTTTTTGATTTTTTTCTTAGTACTGTTGCACTGTCTGTCTGTACATACCTTTTCGTGCCGATCTGGAACATTTTAGACATTTCAATTTTGTAGGAGTAGTTTTTGTTTTAACAATTGTTGTTTCTTCTGCTACTGATATTTCCATTTCTTCCTCCTTTTCACCACCGTCATCATCTTCATCGTCATCTTCATCTTCGTTACCATCATCAGCATCCACGCACAAGTTTACAGCAGTCGTCGTTGTGGGTTGTTTTAATAACAACTCGTTGTCATCATCATCACCACCATTATCTTCTTCCGCTTCGTCGGAATCATGTTCTTCTTTTTGCTTCCGTTTACGTGACGACGACATACTTGACCTGATTTGATTTTGCTACGTTTTGCTGCTTGATATTAAACAGTAGAAATGATCTACTGGTACTGGGAGAGGAAGGCAAGTATGAAGATAAGGACACAACAATGACATAAAACAACAAACAACAAACAACATAATAACATGCATGATAGTGTCTGATTTTGTCGAGCATTTTTACCGTATGCGCGTTTCCCGCGCTGGATTTAATAGGACTTGCTAAGCTATGCTAAAAGCCGGGCATGTTGAGAATGTGATGGGACGAAAAGACTCTGCTTATTAGAATGATGATGTACAAGTAGTCTTCAGTAAGTGTAAGGGATGTTAGTAATCTGCTTATATCATCTTTCTCTCTTTAGCATAGCCGCTTGGAGAAAAATAGAGAGATTTTTACATGCAGCAATTTGTATCTATTATAACTATAAATGATGTGCTTATTACTTTTGAAATAAATAAAGAGATCTTTACATATAGCAACTGAGGATGACTTTTTTGCATGCAATGGCCAAATAACCAATTAAATGGTTGTAATCTTATCATAGATATAAGCTTTAAAAATCTATATTGAATTTGCAATGGGATCCAAACATTTATGAGATCAACGTATGTAGTAGGATCACAGATGCAGCTGAAAAGAACCAACAAACACCCGGCGCTGTGGTTCCAGACGTAGTTTCAGGCGAAGCAGTGGAATATTGAACGCACTCATTGCTTTGCCAAATACAGCAACTAGGCTCCTTGAGTGCAGTGGCAACCCATTCGCTCCAAAGAGCATACCCTTCCTCAGACAAATGGAGTTGATCTGGAGCATAAAATGATTCAGGATTCCGAGCATCTATTGTGAAGGCAGCATTCACATCGATGAAGGTAAATGCAGGCCGTCCATTTACGATTGTGTTGCATTTTGTTTTTGCATAATCACGGGCAACATTGTCGTATTCAGCATAGTCATTCCATAATTCAGGAGAGGACGGATCGTCCTTTGTACCCATGTAAATCACGGCACTGTCCCTTTGGTTCATGTTGGCTACTGCCTTTCGGAATCTATTGGAGGTTGTCGTCACGGTCTCCTCGATCAAATCATTGGAACCGCACACAAGGACAACTATAGAAGGCTGAAAGTAGTCTAAAAAGGGCTCAACGTCTCTGATCACATCCTCACATGTATCACCACCCATGCCAACGTTGTAAGAAAACGAGGGACGAGGGGACCAGTAATCGATATCAGAATCTCCCATGTATAATGTTTCACCCACTCTAATAGCATCCAATTGATTTAAACAAATTGGCGTGGCAAACGATGCTTCCATTCCTGTGGGGTGATAGTTGAAATATACTCCCTCATCAAACGTGTAGCATCCCGATGGAAACTCGCCATCGGTCTCTGTATCGAAAGATTCAGCTGGATACGCAGTAGGATCTAGATCAGCATTTCCCGGACCGAGAATATCCATTACCGCAACGCACATTCGGTAATCGCTAATTTTTTCATATCCTTGGGGACAGAGGTTGCTTCCGACCTCGCCAAGAATAACGGACGAATTAAGTTCAACTGATGATTTTGCTTCGACAGCAATGAATACGCTAGGATGAGAGAGAGAAAGGAGACCTGCGAAGCGCCAAACAAGAATCTGAAATTTACAGGCTACCATTGGGTGCAAATTTTGTGTGTGTGTGTAGAGGAAGGGAGACTAGTACAGTAGGCTGTAATATCCTACTCTACAAGTTGGCATAATTATATACATCACAAAGCGTTGTTAAATCCACCCACCATTCACACTGTTACTACCGAAGTATGAGAGTTAGTGTACAATATATTCAAAGTTTACATGCACCTCCACTACAGTACTAACAAGCAACGAGTGCGCTTAAGTTAATTATTATTGCATGCGTACTAGTATGAAAGTTCTTTTCTGTCGCGCACATAAAATCAATAGAGAACAATCAAATACCAATACCGTTTTTAACACGTCAACTAATTAGGAATAGAAATAATATTTTCTAATACCGTATAATAATATCAAAACAGCCAATGGAACACGTACTTAATGCGGCGCGACAAAGTAACGCGAACTCAGCATTAGAAATAGACAAACGAACGAAACTTCAATTTTGCATTTATCAACATTTTGGCAATTGTGAATTGTGAATTGCGTCGAACGACGTAAATTGCATTCTTTGTACGCAAAACGAAGTAAAGTAGAAAGTAAAGAAAATATGAACGTGAACTCGGGAAAAATAGACAAACGAACGAAACTTCAATCTTGTATTTATCAACATTGGCAATTGTAAATTGGTGTGAACTGTGAACTGTGAACTGTGTCGAACGACGTAAATTGCATTCTTTGTACGCAAAACGAAGTAAAGTAGAAAAAGTAAAGAAAATATGATTTCAGATCAAAGCCTCACGACGACGACGACCCGTGTGGCAATTGCAGACTGCTCTCCAGATTGTTCCTCGTCTACTAGTATTACGCCAACAAACGCAATGATTTCAGATCGGAGCCTCACGACGACGAAGACCAATTCTTCAGATCGTTCCTCGTCTACTAAACAGATGAACGTATCCCGTAAACGACCGTCAATTGTCTTTGATGAGATCTCGGCTGATGTATCCGCAGCATCGTCCAGTAAAAAAACAACAAACGCAATGAGCCAAAAGACGAGTCGTACGACAATAATGGACTACACTTCTTCAGATCGTTCCTCATCTATGAAACGGAGGAGTTCATCCAGTAAACCGTCAGTAGTCGTTGATGAAACGGTGGCGGCTAGATCATCATCCAGTGAACAGCAGATTCCAAAACATCATTGGTGGAAACATTGGTCCGGTACCCATGTTGTTCGTGATGAGCATTTTACAAAGAGTGGTAGAGCCGTATGGGCGGGTCGAATCATCTTTGTCTTAGTGCTAATTTCTGTGGCTACCATCCTCGGTATCTTGGCATACCATTTCTTGACAGAAGATGAATATGAACGTGCCGAGAAGCAGTTTATATATATATCGGAACGGGCTCAAATGGAAGCAAAAGAAGGCCTTCTCGCTAGACGTTGGGCCGGTGTCACGATGGCTAGCATCGTCGGTGAAATGTACCCAAACAAAGAGCAGTGGCCTTTTGTGGAATGGTTAGGCTTTGAACGGATCACAACAAGTATGCTCAACACCTCACGTGGGAATGATATGGGATTCGTGCCATTTGTAGACCCTCCTAAATTATCGGAATTTGAAGACTTTGCGAAGGCGACCTACCAAAAACTTGGATTTCCCAACAACACAGGTGTCAGCAAAGAATTTGGTTTTGGTGTGTGGTATAAGCAAAACAACGTGATGCCACCAGTCAAATATCATGATATTAATGCAACATCTCTCAATTTTGATAGTCCCTATAAAGTTCTTGCGCCAATTTTTCGAACTGATGAAGGATATCATCCAGTTTTACTATTCAATGTTCATTCACAGCCTTCACAGGACATGCCATTGATCAGTTGATTAACTGTAGTCACGTACGAGAAGATCGACATCGACGTTCCGTACTCGATGACGAGATCGAAACAAATCGCAACAATACCAACACTTCAAGTCCACCATCCATGCCGCCCAATCGTTGTGGAGTTATCACCGACATTTTCGAAAATTTAAAACTTGGGGGTTTATGGTCTATTGCTAATTTCCTACCGATTTATCCGGTCCAGGATCCTCTTAAAGTGGTCGGATATATTCCTTCTATTTTTATTGTTCATGAGCTGCTGGATAATATTTTTGCCAAGGATATCAGTGGCATTGATGCTGTGTTTGAATCGGATGCACGATCAATCTCATACACTATCGTCGAGGGCAAACCTATTTATGTAGGTGAAGGCCAACATTACGATCGAAATTACGAGATTCATAAAGTAACAAAACAATTGATCGATCCTGAACTGTACGCAGATGGGCAGGAAGGTGTTCCTAAAAGTTTTAAGTTTCATTTGATTCCCAATAAAAACTTTTTTGTTCGCACTAAAGGTAAGCGCAAGACAATGCATAACGCAATAAACGAAGACTCATTGTATTTATCTATTTCTGTTTCATGTGCCGTTATTACACTTCGTACGATTACGTCCTCGTACTTTCTCACTTTTTTTCACCGACGTACCTATCTATATATATCTGAAGGCCCCCTTGTTGCCAGTATTGCCGTACAATGCTGGCTTTCTTGTTCTATGATTTCTTTGTCCGAAAGGAATTTCATGCCAAAAGAGAATTATTACAGGCACGGAGGCAATTTATGCGCTTTGTCAGGTACGTACAGTAAAGTACAGCATACGGTACAAGGATCGACTCACTCGGAGCATCGATCGATCGATCGATCGATCGACCGAAGTCTGCTTTAGCTAGCCTATTATAATATAGTTTTGTTATCTTGATTCTAACCCATATAATCGTTCACAACAACATACCTACCTTAGTCATGAAGTCCGCACTCCCCTTAATGCGGTATCGATGGGTCTGGATCTAATACAATCGGAAATGGCAAGTACTCTAGGGTATAATTGTACAACGAGCTATCGAGCTAGTGAAGGCGGTCTGCCACATCCAAAAAGTGAACTCAAACGAAAAGAACACGAGAACATTCCTCCCCAAAAGACTCGTGATTGGTTCCAGCTTACGCAAGAGATACAGGTTAACGCACAAGGAGCTGTTGATATTCTCAATGATCTACTGAACTACGATAAGATCGAGCAAGGAAAGTTGAACCTCGGACTGGAAGTTGTGCCGGTGTGGCATCTTCTTGAAAAAGCTATCATTGAGTTCAAGAGTCCAGCATCGTCAAAGAATGTAAAGTTAAGCCTAATGTTTGGAGAAGATGGAAAACCACAGACGTCCGTGTGTCGATCACAGGATTTGCCACACAACATTCGCTCGTTACAAGTGATAGGAGATTCTGTACGATTGACCCAAGTAATTAGAAATTTGATGTCTAATGCATTGGTAAGTACAGAGTTGAAGAATTCGATGACTTACTTGTGTGCTTATATATTTGATACTAATTACACTTTTTTCGTACAAACTTCCAGAAATTTACACGGTCAGAGGGATCTGTTCACGCCAAGGTGCTATTTTGCTCACGACTGACTTCTCAAATCAAAGATAAAGTTATCACTCTCCAGAATAAGCAGGCTATATCGGGGGCAAAAGTAGGATACATAAAAGTGATAGTATCGGACACAGGGGCAGGTATGACCACCGACCAACTTGGTCGACTGTTCCAAGACGGCGTCCAATTTAATGTGAATGAATTGCAAAAGGGAGGAGGAAGTGGTTTAGGTCTGTACATTGCCAAAGGAATAGTCAAACAGCATAATGGATCCCTATCAGCAACATCCGATGGTATTGACAAAGGAACCACCTTTGAACTGAATCTACCACTTTGGAAGCTCAGCTCAGGTGGTATTTCTGATGAGGAGGAGGAGGTAAAATCCGACATGCTTCTATCGGAGTGCACGGAGGAAAACATCGCACCAAAATCACTTCCTTTGATGAAAATTTTAGTAGTGGATGATGTCATGTCGAACCGAAAGCTACTGATACGTCTTCTGGAACGGTGTGGGCATCATTGTGACGAGGCACAAAATGGCAAACAATGTGTAGAGATGGTGTCACAGGAATCTTCGTCGGGACATCCTTATGACTCAATTCTTCTTGATTTTGAGGTATGTACGCACCCAGATATTTAATTGGTAAAATAAGAGAGCAAACTGGGTTAATATTTAATTGATTCATCCTAATATTTTCTGTCTCTTTTTTCTTTTCTTTTTTTCCCTCGACACTGAAGATGCCAATCATGGATGGTCCTACAGCTGCGAAGTCGATTCGGGAGCTTGGTTTAAAGGTAAACATCATTGGCATCACGGGAAATGTTCTTCCAGATGATATTAAATTTTTCAAAGCATGCGGTGCGAATGATGTTCTTGCGAAACCAGTGAAAATGGTGGATTTAAATATGAGTTGGGTGAAATTCTTCTCTTCCCGCCAAGAAGAATTACCAGAGTTTTGTGGGTCGTCCTGGACGAATTGTGATATTGACGTGTGAGAAACTATCAGTGCAATTATCGTGCTTCACGAATGATTGAATGAATGAATCGACTGACCCGAATTATAGACCTACTATACGTGTACAGTGTAGCTAGCTAGTATCTATATTCGTAAACATATCGGTACTGTACAAATAATAAATACGATATCTTGTTTGGCCCGGCAGAGCGAATATAACGAAGAGCGTGTCTTTTTCGAGATGTGCACATTCTGCCACTCTCATGTGCTAATTAATTAATTTAAATGCACAAATGAAGCAATACTGGATATCCATCTCATATACAGTAGTGACACCATTTCTAATATGTTGGTTGAGGATGTAACTTAATTGATGCAAATATAGTAAACTTAAGAGAAACATAGATACCTCCTCCGTCTAACGGGGAAGTAGAAATATTCTTCAGTATAAATATAAATAAAAGTTCTAGGTACTATTATGGTTAATAGTTAGAGAAGAGTTACTCTAACGTTATTAGCAGACGATAGATTGATAATGCATTCTTTAATTCTAAAAGGGAAATCTGCCAGGTACTGTATGCATGTATCATACATATTACCATAGATTTCACTCAATGATCTACAGTAATAAGATATAGGCGCGCTATGTGATGATGACGTCATCTTCGCGCAATAATATACACGAATGAATGTAGAAGATGCATGCTGCCAACAAATTTAAGAAATCATTTTACAGTTACCAGTAATAAGGACGAATTGAATCAATCAAAAGGATATACAAGTACAATGGCACTACTACCTTCTGATCGTAATGATAATATGTCATCCACAAGGACTACTACTACTGCGATACTCGTTGGAGCAACGTGTGGTGTTATTGGAGTCGTCGTTGGACTTGCCATTCCTCCAATCCTGAAACGTCTAACGCTTGCTGGGGTTATTCGATCGTCGAAGAATGACAAATCATCATCATCATCAGAAGAAGAAGAAGGATGTAAATCAACAACAACCAATGGTAGTGATGGGACACATTCTGTTCGTTCAGGTCTTAAGAATGATTCATCATCATCAATTCGTATTAATCAATCAAAATTAAATGCATTTCTTAGTACTATTTTACTGAAAGCAGCTACAACAACAACAACAACAACAACAACAACAACAACTGGTGGCGACGACGACAGGAAATTAGAAGAAAAAATGGAGTTAGTGGCATCTGTTCTTACCTATGCTGATTCACGTGGAATACCATCACATGGATCGAATCGTTGTGATACCTATGTCAATGAAATTGTTGCTGGATTAGTGAATGCAACTGCAGATCCACTGTAAGTTAGTTAGTTGTAGAAAATAAATAAGAAATACCTCATTTTAAGTGTCCTGTGTGCTTAGCTTTGTCGCTTATCTTACTGTATTTTGTCATATCACTGATTTTTGGTTTCTTACTATTGCCTTTTGTTTCCTATTCGTTTTAGTGTAGAAAAGGAATCAGGATGTTGTGCTGTTATTAATGGTAATAATGGATTAGGTGCAGTCACATCTAAATTAGCAATGACAAAAGCACTACAATTATCAAAAATGTATGGTGTGGCAGTGGTGACATGTCATTCGAGTAATCATTATGGTGCGGCAGGATATTGGGCAAAATTGGCACTCGATCAGAATATGATCGGGATGAGTTTTACCAACACTAGTCCATTTGCTGTACCGACACGTGGTAAAACAAGAGCGGTTGGAACAAATCCATTTTGTTTCTTTGCACCTGCTGTTGTTACTACTACTAGTACTGATACTGATGCTACTGATGCTACTGATGCTACTGCTACTGCCGATAGTTTTCAACTTGATATGGCAACTAGTGCTGTACCGGTTGGTAAGGTAGAAGTTATGGATCGGATTGGACAGAATGTACCAATAGGATGGGGTGTCGATGAAAATGGTAATGATTGTACAGATCCTAAGGTTATATGTCAACGTGGTGGATTATATCCATTAGGTGGATCAGAATTAACAGCGGGATATAAGGGATATGGACTTGGTATGTTTGTGGAAATTATTTGTTCTGTATTAAGTGGTACGTCACATGTTGGTCCAGATGTACAATCATGGAATATATCCAGGGATGGTCCATTACATTATGGGCATTGCTTTATTGTCATTGACCCGACACGATTCGTCGATGGATTTGAGAAACGATTAGGTGATTATTTAACAAAGATGAGGAACTTACCTACTACTAGTGATACAAGTAATGATAATGATAATGATAGTAATAACAGTGTTCTGGTCGCTGGTGATCCAGAAAAACAATTTGAAAATGATGCAATTAAGAATGGTGGTATTGTCCTACATAAATCTGTTGCGATAACATTAAAGGCATTAGCTGTACGGTTCAATGTAGATAACATACCCCCAGAATTACAATGTTTAGATGAGAACAAATCAAAGGCTAGTTTGTACGAATAGAATAATCATAATACAGTAACACAGCAATACTATTTATAATACAGTAATATAGAATACGTATAGGTGATAATCTAAAGTTCTACATTCGTCATCAATTGTCCTCCTTTAAAAAGTCCCATTGATTATTGTCAGTAAAAATTCTCCGTTCTTGTTGCTATCTGTACTATACAACAACATTTTATGCATTGCAACTCGCTGCAGTTGCGTTTGCGCTTCAACATAACAGAAGCGGTAGTAGTTGTTGTTGCTGTTGTCTCTCTATGATTAATGAACAGGCCAGCAGCCGGCCAGTAGTGACATACCAGATCGAACAATCCCGTTGCGCAATTTCTTTTATCTCTCTCTTCCTTGCTTGTATTATTGGGTATTTCAAAAATTCCGTTGGACTTTTTGTATAACCTGTCCTAAATTTAATAATGGGAGTAGTATTGGTAACGGTGGAGGAAATATCTCCGTCATCTCCATCGCCTACACCTCCTTGTTTATTAGCATATACTTGGGTCCAGTTTGGGGTATAATTGTGTTCCAATATTAAAGATCCTATTGAATGCATTCAGAATAGTCACGTCAGATAGACAAACGATTCCTACAAAAGTTCTAAAAGGATAGCTTAAAGTGAGTATTTCCTATGGGAAAAAGTGAAGGGACGTTTTATATTGAATATATATGTATACAGAGGTATTATTTTTATCATGGACTACTATGATTTCTTTCATTTCTTGTTTGGTGAGGAGGAGAAAACGACAAATGCAGGATAGACTATTCGTTCTGCTGATCCGTTCCGCTCACTCGCTCGTCTGTCCCACACCTTCGGCCATTCTTGTCTTTCTGTTACTCTTTAGTAGGATAATGATATAAAATTCTTCTATACTTTCGTTAATTCGATTCGATTTGATTTGATTCGATTCGATTCGATTCGATTCGATTCGATTCGATTCGATTCGATTCGATTCGATTACATTCCTTCAATCTCCCTTTATCTTCTTCCTTCCCATCTGTTTTTACTTCGTTTCAAGTAATTCTGCTTCTTTTTCATCATGATTATATTCAGATTTATCTAATTTTTCTATTAAATGATCTGTTACATAACGATTCATATTAAACATGTAACCTTCCTATTACCACCCATCACAATTTTTAATTTATCATCACACAAAATTTCACGTTTATCTTTTGGATCTTGTAAATCATGTTTTTTAATATATGCCCATATCCCTTTGACGACTTGTGGACGGGGTAATATATCCGTACCAACAATTTCAGCTAATTCATCTGATAAACGATACGGTGGTTGTAATCCAGGCTTTTTTGGTTTGCGTTTTTTATCACCATCCTCATCATCCTTTCCTCCCTTGCCACTACTACTACTACTACTACTTTTATTACGTTTTCTACTTTGACTGGCAGCCTTTGCAGCATTTTTCTTTTTAATTGTGGCAGCTGATGGGGTCGTTAAATCAACTGGCTTATATGGATGGATATGTGCTCCAATATATTTATTCATTGTGAACATAGTAAATGTATTACAACCAAATAAACTTTTCATCTTAGTATCTAAAAATATTTCACGTTTATTTTCAGGATTCTGTAATTCATTTTCTTTTATATAATCCCACATAAATTTAACAATTTCTGTACGTGATGCTTCCCTTGTTGGTGTTGTGCTTGGGTCCTCCTCCTCTGATGATGATGATATTCCCATAAATGATGCAAGTTCTGATGAAATCTCTTTTTTCATTGATAATCCTGTTGCTCTTTTTTTCTTTTCTGGTTTTTCATCTTCCGATTCATCTTCATCTTCCGATTCCGATTCATCCATTGCATTAATCGCATCCGATAATGCTTGTTTAATAAATTTTGAACGTGGTTTCAGATCAGCACCACCACATTCTTTTGATAATAATTTAGTAAATGCTTTCACACCAGTATTTTGTAAATTTACTAATGGAATTAATCGTTTAATATGTGATCGTAATACTTCATCTGTTGGTTCTTCTTCTTCTTGATCTTCGTCTTTATCTTCTCCATCTTCTTCTTGTGCTTCCTCCTTCACGTCTTCTTCCTGTTTGACACGTTGTTTTTTACTTTTACGGGCCATGATAGTGTGATAATAATGATTTTCTGGCAATTCTTTGTTGTTTTTAAAGAAAATCGATCGATGATGCTACAAGCTAGCTAGATGTGTGTGCCTTGCGGTTACTACTTTTACTCCTACTGATAGTACGGTACGGTATGGTATGGTACGGTATGGAACGGTAGTAGGCAACACCGTTTGACAAGTCAAGTTGACACGTTTAGTTGAATCAATGGAAGACAAACAAAAGGAGAGGATGGGTTGTGTCAGTGTAATGATATTTCAAAAAGAGAGAATGAATCAATACACTTTATAAAGAGTACAACGTATAAAAGAGCAGAAGGGAAGTGTGATAGAATTCAATATCTCTTGTCGTACCTGGTGTGTGTGAGTAATACAGATTTGTTATAGATCGATAACAATAATAATATTATACTAACTTAGTACTATGCACAGGTAGTAAGGAGAAGGGTGAAAAAAACAAGCGTGAAATAAAAAAAAAGAGAAGCCATCTATTTCTCTAGCTTCACAAAAGGGTCAAAAGCTACCGTGCGTGTGATAAAAAACAATCATCTCATAAAATAATCCTTCTTTTTTTGTACTTCATCTATCTTTGATGATGATTGATTGGGTTTCACGCGCCCCAGCAAACAATTCATCGTGATATGCTTTTTTCTAACAAGATATGAAATTTCAATCATGCATGTTTGTTTCGAGAGTCGAGTCCCATGAAAAACAAATTGAAAGCACGACTAGATGTACTTTGACACTTCTTACCGGTCCATTTTTCTTTTCTTTTTTCGAGAGGCGATGTAATCATTTTACATTTTACGTTTTTACGGACGATCGATCAAAAAGCGACATAAGATCATGCATAGAAAATTCGAAAACGGCAGAATTCGTACTCGCGATTCCAAAAGAAGTTTTTGTTTACTGTACTCGCATGGCGCATTGCTTCGACTGTTTGTCCATACTCGTGACATTTGCAAAACAACCTACACTCACAAAATCAAAAATCAAGATCAAAAATCACATACTAGAAAAAGAGAAATAAAAGATACCTATTCGAACAACAAGTCGTTATTGTCATTAAATTAAGATCTTCTTGACAATAAATAAACTAATAGACAAAACAAAAATTTAACAACATGACAATTGAAGGCAGTCTACGCAGTATTTCTTACGACAACAACATTAATGATGGAGACGTTAACAAGGATCTTCCTACAAACGTGAATTCCAAAGAACAACTTTCGCTTTTACCTTCAAAGTTCTTATCTGATGATCCGAAAAGGCCTCTCCTTTTGACTGCCAAGGGCGTTGCTTATAAATACGCCCTTCGTCCGCTATTTTTCTCTGCATTAGCAATTCTCTTAATTGAATTCTTTGAACGTCTCGCTTATTACACTATTTATCAGACTCAAACTGAATTTTTAGATGGAGCGTACTCTACCGCATATGCGACCCCTAACACTAACTGGAGTGCTGACCTAACACCAGCACAAGCTACTAAATTTACCATGTGGGCAACTACCATTACGTACATTGCCCCATTTATTGGTGGTATTGTGGCAGATGGTCTTCTTGGAGACTACTTTGGAATAATTGTCGGTATTTCTATTTTTATTTGCCAGGCCTACTTGTGATTGCATTAGTCACATTCCCTGGTTTACTTGGTAGCACATTCAATATGACAGCTTTGAGAGTAGGCATGCTAGGTCTCATGCCAATAGGAACAGGATTCATCAAGTCACTTGTTAACGTATTTGGAGCAAAACAGGTATGTATTCTACAATATGAGTCATTTTGTTGGTATGTTTTCCATTTCTTTACTCACATCTTCATTACTTTTTTCTATCCGCTTCTAGTTTCATCCTGTTGTACAAACAACCCAAATCGCAAGCTACTACACCAATTTTTATGTTGTGATCAATATTGGATCATTGCTTGCATCAACCGCAGCACCAGTACTGGCTCATATTAACATTGAGGTAACTTATTTCATTCCATTTATCAGTATGTGTTGTGGATTTATTGTTTTCCTTTCATTCTCCAAACGATACATTATGAGACCACCAGAAAAAGAAGCTCTCTTTAGTACACTTGCATTGATCGGAAAGCGTGTAGCATGCTGTAGAAAGTTTGAGGATTCAAAAAAGGCCGATGGGGGTCAAACGATTATTGATGGTATTTCCTGTGACATTATTAATTGTGCCATTCAATATAGTGTATGCTCAAATGAGTTCCGTTTTCATTATTCAAGGTCAAGCGATGAAGGCTTCTGGCAATTTTGATGCATCATTTATGAGTACGTTCGATGCTATTTCTTGTATCCTCTCTGGAATTGTTTTAGGCTCGTTCATTTATCCAACGCTTGCCAAGCGTGGAATTCATTTACCAGTCACCTATAAATTTGCCATTGGATCTGTTTTTGCGACATTGGCGATCGTTAGTGGTATCATCATTGATAAAGCAATTAAGGAAAGTTACAACAATGGTGAACAACAGATCAGTGTATGGTTTTTGGGCATATCGTTTTTCCTCGTGGGAATGGGAGGTAAGCTATTAAACTGTAATGAAAAGAACAAATCTTAGCTTGGGATCCGTACATATACTTTTCACGCATAACATAATTAATCTAACTCTCGCTCATGTTGTATATCTACTCATTCTTTTCTACAACAGAGGTCTTGACAAATTCAGCTGGGTACGAAGCTGCCTTTAAGATTGCCCCCAGTGAGCAGAAAGGACTAGCTTCTGCTATCAACCTATTCATGATGGGAGCGCTCCCGAATTTTATCTGTCAAGGCATCGTATCTGGAGTAGAGGGTTGGTTTCCTAAAAAACCTGAAATTTCCACTCCTATTCAATTGACTAAAGCTTATGTCGAAAGTGGTATTACAAATTACTTTTGGATTCTTTTCGGCATTGTATTATTATTTGGAGTTTTCCTAAATCTCCTGCCTCCAGTTAAGAATTTTGTAGAGAACGTTGTTTCTAACGCCCTTGACGCGACCGCAACGGAATTATCGAATATAGGAGATGACGACTCCTGCAACGAAGACGATGACAAGGCAATTGAAAATTCCGAAGAAGGCGGAAGTAGCACTGGAATCAATGAAGAAAACGAAAATATTGAAGAAGTTGAGAGTTACAAGTACTGATTTGTGTGCTACAAAATGAAATGTGTATAAACGTGTGTATATGAAAAACAGATGTACCGTGCGAAATAAGAGCTATCTAATAATAATAATGTATATATGTTATCTTATCATCTACTTCTATCATGTTCAAGTTATCTTCTACACAAGTTAACAACAAAGTAATGGATACAATTAAGTAGGGTTAAGATTCTAGCCAACTAGAGCTTGTACTTTTGCTTGAAAGAGATTCCGCATCGTCAAACATAACTAACGATGTAAGCAATAGTTCATCATCGTTGAGGGGTCGTGATACAACAATTCATCGATATGCTTTTTTCAAATTTCAATCATGTTTGTTTCGAGTCAAGTCGAGTGAGTCCCATGAAAAACAAATTGAAAATAATAAGAATCGTGGTATGTACATACCTTTCTTCTTTTTTCAGCAAGCACATAAATGATCACGCGGTATGTACATACATACCTTTCGTTATTCGCCTAACAACTAAGCGTTGATTTTCAAAGTTGAGAAGACGAAGGTTGAAGTAGAAATAATACGGATATATACGGTATGTGAAGTCATGCGACAATTAATGCTGATATTATAATTGCCTTATTTTTTGTGTGTCCTTTGTATATAGTATTTAGACATTATAATATTTTTTTATGTGTCAATGTATCAATAATAGTATTATATATCATTACAATATCTGTGTCATTGGACATTATACAAAATAATATGTGTAAAAAATGTATGTGTCAATATTTAAATACAAAGAAGAGCGATGAATACCAAACCTTCCAAATCGTTCTTTATGAAGAGCGATGAATACCAAACCTTCCAAATCGTTCCTATGCATTATTTATGATGTACTTAAGTTGTTTCTTGTCGCGCCGCAATACTATTACCATATCTCATACAGGCAGACAATTCTTGTTCTCTCTCATGAAGCACTTCGAAGTAATTAAGATTCGCTCTTTCATGAAGTATTTGGATTTAGAGTATCTAGATAGATAATCACGATAGTAACTTTGTACAATAGCAAGCTTTAAAAATTGATCAAAGATAACTAGTTCCAATTGTAGCTAACTTTAAAAAATTAATCCCACGCAAGTTTCATGTGTAACATGATTCTCCGTTGCTGCATGGAACTTCATGTGAGATCGAAATTTTTGATCGACAAAGATGTAAGATCGTGACACCAGCACGTCAGAATAGTGAAATCATCAATCACAAAAAGATTTCAATTGCAAAGTGCAAGAATTGTACCAAATCAATCCGAGAGAAAACGAGCGGTCGTCAACTTCTTCTCTCATAAAATCAAGAACAGAACTTTGTGGAAGATCAATCACAAAGAATTCAGTTCTGTAAAATCAAATCAATCAGATCAGAAATACTGACTATTGATCTCGATCAACAACTACTCTCTCGTAGTTACCTCATAAAAACAAGACCAGTCAAGCAACAAGCAACAAGCAATCATCCATCATGTCGGAAGAACCGGTAGCAGTAGCAGTTGGAGAAACTGCAACGAACGGAGAAACGAAAGCTAAGGCTTCACGTTTCACCTTAAAGTTTGATGAAAAGGAAGAGCATGGACAATGGTCATCAAGATTAGCATTCTACATGGCAACAATCGGTGCTGCTGTTGGATTTGGTAACGTATGGCGATTTCCAAGTCTTGCTGTTGATTATGGTGGTGGTGCATTCTTTGTTCCTTATTTCATGGCATTATTCTTATTGGGTATCCCATTAGCTATACTTGAGATTGGATTCGGTCAATACTTTCAAACTGGTAAGCCGTTGAATTTGTTTTGTTCTGTGTATCATCGTAATTGCCAATTGATGTGAATCGCATTGGATTGGATTTTTGGATTGGATTGGACTGAACTGACAATAGTTCTGTTTTTGTGTGCAAACTCGTATCTCAATACTATCGTACTTCTATAAAACTAACGCTTCACTCAACTCACCTCACTCAACTCACCTCACTCCGCCTCGCAACAAAACAGGTGATATTGGTGTCTTCGGAACTTTTCATCCTCGATTGAGAGGTGTCGGGTAAGCACAATTAAACAAAATAATACCAACTTGGCTAATAATGTGTAATGTTGCCCTTGTTTCACTCATTTTTACCTTTTTACTTACTCCAATGTCATCTTGCTTATTTTGTTGCTTTTTATGGCATACACACACACATACCCCGACGGCGACAACTAAAATAGACTCGCTTCGGTCGGATGTGGATTTATGCTCAATACATACTATATAGTATTAATTGCATGGGTTGTTAATGCATTCTTTTCTTCCTGGGGTAAGTGTTCTAATCGCTTTTTGTCTAACGATCGTCGTCTATCTACATATCATACAGTAACTGGAAAATCCGTTTGCTAACAAATTCTTATATTATTTCCCATATTTTTTTCTTCAATAATTTGCATCGTTAACAATCCAATGATACACCACAAGATGAGGACGCACCTTGGGGAAAGGAAAATCTAACTGGAGAGGAAGCTGTCAATTATTTCTACGATGATATTATCGGTGGTGGAACTGTCGGTGATGATGGAAAACCTACACGTATTGTTGCACGAAATGTTGGATTTGCATTCTTGACATGGTTTATTGTCTTTCTATGCGTAGCTTGGGGAGTCAAATGGACCGGAAGAATCGCCTACTTCACCATGGGTGTTCCAATCATTTTACTCTTTGTTTTTCTTGGTAAGGCTTTAACGTTGGAGGGAAGTGCCGATGGTGTTAAACAATATATCGGGATCTGGGACATGTCTATCTTGAAAGAGAGACCAGAGGTATGGAGTGTGGCGTGCAGTCAAATCTTTTTCAGTATCGGATTGACGTTTGGTATTTTAACAGCATTTGGTAGTCATTGTCCAAGAGATGAACCCGCTGTTACAAATGCTATCGTTATTGCTATGGCAAATTCCGCTTTTAGTATCATTGCAGGATTTGCTGTATTCGCCGCGTTAGGTCACCTTGCCGTAAGTGAATTAAAAAAGAGAAAGAAAGCCGTTGTGCCGGGACGTTTTGTTTCTTTTCTTTAATGGGTACTCTAACATCCCATTTCGCTTTGTATTTCTCCATCCTTCTCTCTTTCACCTTGCTATATTAAAAAAGTACGTAAATGAATCTCCGGTCCTCGATTTGCCATATGCTGGATTCGGCCTTGTATTTGGAACATGGCCAGTTGTCTTTAATCAGTTACCCGGTGGAATTCATTGGGTACGATTGATTTTCTTTAATTTGTGGTTATTAGGAATTGACTCAGCATTTGCCTTTTTGGAAGCATTCCTCTCTGTATTAAGCGATACCGGTACGTATAAGATTCAATTTAATCCCTTTAGTCGACTGTCTGGTCCGTGGTGGTATTGGTTTGTCTTTGTTGATATTGACTTTTCTCACACGCATCCCTACCATTTTTACGAATTTTCTCCCACAACACAGTTTATTTTGAGAAAGTTCCCCGTTTCTGGCTCGCAATGGGCATGTCAATTATTGGGTTTATGTTCTCGTTGCTATACTGCGTCGATTCTGGCCTTTCGTTCTTGGATGTTATTGACTTTTACATCAATTTCGTTATGATTTCTTGTCGGATTCTTCGAGGCCTTTGGAAGTGCCTGGGCTTATGACATCGTTGGACAAATGGAACGCCAAAGTAAACCCGTTGTTTATTCCTTCTTCACGGCCAATTTTGGAGCCGTTGTGCTTGGTTGTATCCTCTGGTACGGAATCGAAAGTAGAGCCGCAATTTGGGCCGGTTTCGTCGGCTTCATCGGATGGTACTTTTTATTCTTGGGAGTGACACATTACTATATCAAGCAGGTGTTGGCCAACGATATGGATAACAAATGGACCATGAAGTCAATGTGGTATGAGGTTTATTTTGGAAATATTGTTGCTCTCCGCGATCGAATCCAAGTACAAATTGGTCATGTCCCATTTGTTTGGTGCTTACTTATGAAGCACTTTATTCCACATGTGCTTATCATCCTTTTCGTTAACCTAGCGCAATCGACAGTTACGATCGATGATCTTGAAAAGCCGTTGCTTGGAAACTACGGAAACTACCAGTCGCTCCCTACCAGATTCTTGGCATCTTGGTTGTCGTCTTAACCTTAGTTCTTTTCTTAGGTGGTGTGCTCTTTCCTGATCTATACGCTCCCCTTGCCTTACCACAAACTAAGGAAGCCGAAATGGAATTGGATAAATACAAGGAGCCAACTGACGCAATTCCTTCTAAGAAGGATGATGAAGAAATTGCAGGGAAAATGGAGGATGACGATGATTTGAAGAAGAAAGAGGAACCAATCGTAGTGCAGA
>FMBT01000632.1:0-33228 GCA_900095095.1 Fragilariopsis cylindrus CCMP1102
CCAATCTTGATCGGGTTGCAATTAGATTCATATTAGGTGATATTTCATTACTGCTAGTAGTAGTAGTAGTAGTAGTACTACTACCACCACCACCACTCGCCAATCTCTTCAATGCAACCGAAACAACACTCTGGTCATGTAATGGACCTAACCATAATGGGCCACCAACTTTAAATTGTGCACCAGTTTCAGGACAAACAGTGGGATTAACTCTTGTTGATTGATACCCATTACCATTCTTTCCACCCTTTTGACCATGTGGAATGTAATAAATGATGAACATTGTGTGGATTGGTAGACATTTCCCATCTTCAAACATAAATCACTGACACCACGTTTATCATTATAAACTTCCACAAAAACACGTACATAAAAATTCATACCAACACTAAGTATTGGTTTGATTGTTCGTCCATATTTTGCTGCAGAAATTGATATAGTATATAATAATATCCGTAATGCTAATTCCTGTAAATACTTTGCGGATTGGATTGGTAAGCTACCATATCGACCATAGGCAGTTTCTGGATGTGATCCACCCAATGCTGCCATATCAGTACAGGTAATACAAAGTAGACCACCATTTTCAACAGATTGTACAGCACCATCTAAAAATGGTGCCGCACTACCATATGGATCTAAATCAATTACATCCCACATCGGACATTGTTGTTGTTGTTTCGTTGGCAGTGGTGTTGTTGTCTTTAATGGATCGAATATTGCTGCTTGTGGTCGACGTGACATATACATTTCATGTGTCGCATCACCATGATTGATACAGATACCATAATCACGGTGGAGTTGTCATTTACTAACATAGATTCTAATGAATTATTACGTACATTATCTTTGGCACGTTCCACAGCTGCTGCTTCTAAATCATTAATCGTGACATGTTTCACACCAGGAATTTCTTTCCAATATCGTATGGAACGTAATCCTGATGCAGCTAATGCATCTAATATTGTGATCCCATCACCATTGATAATATTAGAATTAGAGTTGCCACTGTCACTGTCACTGTTATTATTATTATTTACTTTTATTATTCTTCTGATTATTTAAATCCAAAAGTTGACGACCATCACCTAAAGATTCTTCATAACTTTTAATTGATTTTGAATTTCTTCCTTGGTGATATCTTTATTAGTTTGTTTTTGTTTATTCAATTCTTTCTTTTTTAATTGTACAGCACGACGGATAGCACGTCGTTCTGCATACAATGAATCATTAGAATAGATAAATCACGATTTTGAACTTGAACTGGATTATAAAATACTGCAGATTCATCATCCGAAGGAAATTTCATGATGGTAGAACCCTCTGTAATTGTTACACTGCTACTACTACTGCTTGTAGTAGGATAGTAGGTGTAGCTGTAGGTTAGCTGTAGATCATCGTCGTGCTTTCGTTTGCCCGTCATAATGCCTGTAAAATTATTGTCGATGGCCGTCGTCGAGAAGAGTGATTTTTGTATTGGAGTCGTAGCCCGTTGCCGTTGTCGTTGCCGTCGTCGGCGTCGTCGTCCACACCGCCTTCGATGATGATGTTATTATTATGCCTGTTGTTGTCCTTTTTTGTTTTACTACGAAAATCGAACTAGCGTTTACAGCACGACGAGAAAAGTAGTGCAACAACAACTGCGAAAGAATTTTTTATTGAAGGCAAAAATGGTTGGGTCGGAAGGGGGTTGTACGTTATGCATGCATTGCAATTGCTTTTATTGATTACATATATTGATTTTATATGATTTTGGGAGAGAGGAAAGTTTTGACCTCATTGACGATTAATGGATGGATGGCCCGCGTCACTTACAAACCGAGAAGAATTCACAGAAAACGAAAAAAAGGGGAAACCATTTACGCCCCCAAAGTACAGCAGAAAAAAATCTGAATAGTGCTTCTAATAACACGAACACTTCAAGTACAGTTTGTAGTAGTGCTTTTTAAGTTTTTTTTATTGTAACGATTTCTAATTAACTAGTTGATTTTTACTTCTATTGATATGGAAAGAACACGCATAATATTAAAAAGACCGATACAAAGTTAAGTGGAAGAAAACAATAGTAATACTAAAACAAAACAAAATCAACCTATTTCGGATGGACAGTTTATCTCATCTCATCTCATCTCATTCGTATTTATCACGTGACTCTTTTTGCCTTGACGAGTAAGCTTGCGTATGCATACGGACCGGCTCTTGTATTTTGTTTATCAAATAATGGAACCTACGACAACCCTCTCGGATACATGAAACTGGCATTGCCGAACCACCGATTAACTCTTCTATTCCTTCAGCATTCTTATGCCAAACTGTAAATGTTAGGATTGCCAATGATGGACTAGTTGCTTTAAATATAAACCAGTCTTGTCATCGAACACTGGATTCAACCCATTCCTTCCAACAACACATGTTTATGTTCTCCCTTTCGTTGTTCTATATCACCACCATACACATTAATTTTCACAAATGGATTGATAAAAGATATTCCAGTAGAAGTACGTTGTTGTTTAGAATCTGGTGTCGGTAGGCAGCTTCCACATAGTACATTGAGCTTCCAGCTTTCAGGTCGTTCCGGAACGGCGTCGTAGATCTTAGAAATTCCGGCTTCAGCGTATAACCACAGGAGCCGTTGCGTCGGAATCGACCATCGGCCTTGAGTAGGTGTTCATCGTAAGTACTATAGTTCAATGATACAAGCTGACAGCCAAGAGACCACTTGAAGAGTGGGTCCGTATTGAGTTTAGATGTTTTGTCAACGTCCTTCCATGAACGGAACGTTCGACAGATATGTGATGAGGTAAACTTTTTCAAGTTTTGCATAATTTGTTCTTCCTTGTTTTTCTCCGTCATTTGCTCCAGGACGCCTTCCGCAAAACTATGAACGTGAGTACTTGGTAACTGTAGACTTTTATCCCAGTACTTGTGCTTCGTTGTATGCAAAAAGGTCATATTTGCAAGTTGGGGAGGGATTTCGGTCACTCTATCATTCTTGAGCTTGTACTCTCGCACGCTTAAAATAGATCGCTTCTCAGTGACAACAGATTGAGCATATCGGGCTTCATCGAGGACATGCTGCGCCTTCTTGTGAATTGATTTAGCATTATTGACCGCTAGAAGCGCATTCGTGTCTTGTTGCCGCTGGTTACCCACAGACCTCCCATGTGATTCGGCTTTCTTCACTGTACCTGAAAAAACGTTATCGGACGTCTCGTACTGCTTCCTTAACATGTCTGCTCTCTCTTGTGCTATTTTCTGAGTTCTTTTCTTGTCTTCGTAGTCAGCGAGTAGCTCAGCTCTAGTATCCTTTCGTTTCTCAGTGATTGAAAAGATATCTTCGTAACCACTATTTTCGTAGCTTTCGTTAGCCTTTTCTAGACGGTTGGCTTCTTTCCGAGCTTTATCTGCTTCAAGATCTGCATCTTTTGTTGCTCGTTCAGCTTCTTTAAGTTGAGCCTCCAAGCCAGTTTTGTACGAACCTTTCTCTGTAACATGCGACTCCGCTCTATCTCTCGCAGTACTTCTCAAATTCGCGGCTTCCCTTTCTTCTTCCGCGTGCTCGGCAAGGTCTTCCGCTGCATGAGAACTTTTATCGGCAATCTTTCGGAGCTTTGATGCTAATTCAGCTTGTCCCTTCCACTGATGTGCTTTCTTCTCGAACGCATCTTGTGACTGTTGTCGTTGCTGGATTATTAAGCTTATTTCGGATGATAATTGATCAATTCTCTCTGTGGCAACTCTACGCTCTTCTATTTTCGCAGCATGCTTTACATGCACTTTTCCGATTTTAACACCAGTTTCCTTCTTCTCTTCACGAACTTCGCCCGACATTTCTCGTTTAAATTGGCTACTGGTTTTGATCAGCTTGATTTGTTCGCTCAATTTATCAATAATGAAGGGAGCCTTTTCTAATTCTTTTTTCAATTGTTTTCCTTTTTCGGATATCGCGTACATTTTTTCGTGCAAAACCCCTGCTTGCCGTTCTAATTCTTCTTCCTTTCTAGATTCATCTTCGGCCCGGGCACGATCTTTTTGCGCTGTGGCAGCTGCCCTTGCTGCACGTGCCTCCGTCTCGGATGCTCTCTTTTCGCTAATTTTAGCCTCTGTCATGGCTGTATTAACCACATTGTTAGCGCTATTGGCTCCGGTTTCGCATTCATCTAGCATTTGATGCAGTTTTTCGACTCGACGATGAGCATATTCAGCATTTTCTTGTTTGTCTCGTGCTATTTTTGCCGCTTTCTGATATTTCGTCACAACTTTCTTACCCTTCACGTAAGATGTTTCGAGAAGTGCTTCTGCTTCGCGTAACCTCCCTGTTGCTTGGTTTAGCTTTTGAAGAGACTTGTTCGTATCTTCGGCTGTCAGAAGTGCATACTGCTCAGCTTCAGTAGAGTTCAACTTGGCAGACTCTACCGCATCCGCAAAGAAATCTCCGACCTCGACACCTTCATCTCGTGTTCTGGAGAGCAAAGCCAAGTGTTGGTTTGGGTCAATATCTTCGCCATTGAGCGTATTCAGTAATTCTGCAATAGCCTCGTCTGATAGGCCCGAATTCCGAATCAGAGTATCGGCATACGTATCTGCCTTTGCTACCTCCGCCTCCAACGCAGCCGCCTTCATTTCGACTTCTACAGCTTGCAATTCCGCTACTTCCATTCTTGTTTTGCTATATACAGCAGCTCCCCCGGAGAGTGCTTGATGTAATTCTTTTGTTCCGTTGCATTGTGTACACGAATAGGCCCTTTGCATCAAAACCAACGACGGTACCTTTTTCCATTTCGTATTCTTCTTCGTCTCTCGATTTGACATTAGGAATACCTTCATCATCAAAAACTGTATCATTTTCATCGTCGAAATCATCATTGACACCTTCGCACCATCCATAACAATATTGGGTCGTTTCCCCATTATCACGACCCTGCCTCTCATCGATGCTGGACTTGGTAGTAGGTCTGAATTGTCCATAGATTCTGAATTATCCGGTACGACAATTAAACCGATAGATCCCAATATCTCGAATATATGTTTGGCCAATTTTTCTTGTACCTTGTACGAACAATGATTCTCGATGTTAATGATAATGGGATACGATTTTTTATTTGCGAGTAAATATTGCTGTATTGACTTCAACGCAACTTTCACGTTCACAGAGGGATCGTCTTTCAATTTTGGTTTCTCTCGTGCAATTACCGGTTCTCCAATAGAATCGCCGCCAATTGTCGGAACACCGTCCCACACATCCAACTCCAAACATCTTACTCCTCGATACAACGCCGCTAAGTACATTTGTTCGTCTAGAACGGGTTGATCGGCACGATGATTCCAACAATCCAGGTACGTATCGTGGCTGGACATAATCCAGTAATTGCTCATTGGGTGGCTCATATCATCTGATGATACCTTCCCCTTACGTGGATCCATCAAATCATTAGCATCCGAAAGTAAGAAATTGAAGAATTCATCCTTCGTCAGACGACCGTCACCACGAGGTTTACTGTTGTTGTTGGCGGCGTCGTTATCTCCGTCGTTGTCGGTGGTGGTATCACTCGCCAAGTCCTTAAATGACTTTTGTGCCTGTATGGCTTGAATCAAAGCCAATGCATCCTCCAATGTTGCCTTAAATTCCTTTTGTTGAGAACGTATAAAACTCAATAATGCTACGGGTGAAATTGTCATATCGGGTGCCGATTGATTCAATTGAGTTTCTAACTGATCCTTTGATCCGTCCTTATTCAGTACAGGGACTGGATCACTTTCTAATATTTCATGCCATAATCGAAGTAACGGATCCTGCTTAACATACTTTAATCCCATAGCAACTGCACTATTAAAGTGTAAATCTTTTAATAATTCTGCAATCGCCCATTGGGGTAACCCAGTATCTAAAAAGTCCAATTCGGTACCAAGATCCTTACAGGCACGTTTTAATTCATTTTCATATCCTTATAAAGGATTGTTACGTCACTCTTCCCTAGGGGTGTGTTAAGACATTGCATAATGTAATCCATTCACTTAATGAAATCGGATCACGTAATCCTACCTTACCCATATCGATCCAATGATGTTGAAATAATAAAACAGAATGTTCCATCCAACGACGTTCTTCCTTATATAGTTTCATCAATTCTTCTAATGATGAAATTAGATTATCATAATCACGATCTTTCGTTATACACAAGTCGAGACATTCGTACCCGCCATAGTATGCGCACGATGGCGTATATTATTATTATTATTATTATTATTACCAGATTTACTACTACTACTACCACCCCACTTTTAGTGGTAACGCTAGCAGCAACACTATCATCACAGCCGTCGGCACCACCCCCGCCTTTGTAACTTTTATCGGAATTCAAATTCATTGTGCTAGCAATACCCTTACTAAGTAAATTGCTGTACGAAAATCCTCCTGTCGACGACGAAGTTGACGCTGCTGATGACGCTGCTGATGTCGCCGATGATGATGATGTTGTTGTTGATGATTGTCTTTCAGATTTAGTTTGTCGATATACGATTGTGAAACATGTTGCTTCATTTTTTGTAATAATAAATCAGCATTTGATGTAGCCTGATGATCTATTGTCGTATGATATTGATGATCATCAGAATAATGATATTGCAGTAAGAAACGTTTACTTAATTGACCTTTAATTATACGATCAATCCTTGATACATCAATAACTTTTGTACTAGTCGGATCATGTCCATTCCCTGTCGCAGCCTTAAACAAACCCTTAAATGATTTTACTTTATTGGTTGTAATAAGTAAACAACGATTATCAGGTGAAATTCCTATCCTCCGTGCTTGGAGTTTACCATACTGTTATTTATATTCATTTCAATTATTGTTGTTGTTGTTATTGGTATTGCATTATTTGCATTTTGTTGTTGTTGTTGTGTAGTGTATCGTTTTTTAATTGAATGAATGAGTTCCCAGCGTAAAAATGAATAAAATTGAGCGAAATAGGTCGGCGAGAAGTTTGTTCGTTGTCGTTTTTCAAAAAAATAACAAGATAAAGAATGGAAAAGTTGTGTGTATGTGTGAGATATTATATCGTTACGTGTATCGTGCTGATATAAATATCATATCAATATGTATATCAACATCGGTTTTGTTTTGTTTTGTTTGTGTGTAACGTACCTTGCTTATTTTATAAACATCCATTCCAGTTGTGGAATCTGATTTCAGTTTTTTTCGATCCACTCGAAGATATGGATTTAGTTTTGCATCTGCCAATGATGTCATACTCATTTGTAGTGACTGTTGATTATTATTAGTATTCGCATTCTTTGGTGTTTTTAAATCACCAATACCACTTTGACTCAGTACCTAGCGCTGCTACTAAAATTCTTATTCTCAACCCGTAAGGATGGTAATCCCAACAAACCAGACTGGCCACATAAAACGTTACTTGACATATTCTATTATATCTTTTTCTGCTTTCTCTTTATTTTACTATTGAAGTTGTTTTCTACTGTCGAGGGTGGTAGTAATGGGAAAGCTTTTCGACGTACTGTACGTGATTTGAAACGTAATCTTCCGCAAAATTGCAGCGTGGACTATCTTCAAACTCTTGATGTAACTTAAGCTTTGCTTTCTTCCTTGCTTTTTTTCGACGACTTAGCTCTTCCACATCAACCAGGTTATAAATGAAATAAGTGAATGTATACTCT
Organism: Fragilariopsis cylindrus CCMP1102; assembly: GCA_900095095.1. Lineage (NCBI taxonomy): Eukaryota > Bacillariophyta > Bacillariophyceae > Bacillariales > Bacillariaceae > Fragilariopsis > Fragilariopsis cylindrus. The sequence goes on from FMBT01000632.1 coordinate 7,681, forward strand.
CTCGTTAGATACAATTATACTACGCCTATCTTCGCTACTGTACACACTATAACAATGCGAACTTTTCCACGTTCCTCTTCTTTATGCTTTTTCCTTTTACGCATTTTGCTATTGTTATTTCACGACACAAACACATACACATACACCCATTACTTTTTTGTATTGTCAGGATTGCTAGATTGGTTTTTCAAAACTCCGAGTACCGCTTATACATAAGCCTCACAAATGCTACAACGCTATGATTACACAGTAATTATTTCTTTCTAACAATTTCGACGGTTATTTTTCCGTTTTTAAGCATGCCAAATAGCATTTCTGGCGAGAATACAGTTTAAACTTGTACTGTACTGTACATTGTACCGTATCAAAGATTTTTGTAGATTTTGAGATTCATGAATCATTTGAGTACATCATGTTAACACATCATCAATTATATTTGTCGATTGTCCACATTGTATTTTCTATCACTTCTCACTATTGCTGCTGTTGTACGACACTGCTTATATCCAGCCACCACCTTAACCATGCGTGTCTTACAACTAGTCATCCTTTTGCAATGGTTGGCTCACATTCCTGCATGTCTTGCCCTCATCGTCCCTCTACTAGCAGCAAATCCTGCCCTTTCGCTGAAGGGAATTACACTACAACGTTTGAGTGATGGTGAATCAATTGATTTGGGAGAAGCACTATCATTGTCGTCTAGGAAGACTATGTTAGTGCTAGGCAGCCATCCGGCAGATTTCAATCTGATAGAATACGCACAAAAAGTGAGAGTTTTTTGGCCGCAAATGAAGGGGAAGGGAATTGAACGGTGCATAATTGTGATGAACGGGGAAAAGTCGTCATGCAGAAAACTTGCTGAGCTCCTTGAATTACCAGATGAAATAGAGATCTTACCTGACCCAACTGGCGAAAGTGGACGCCAGTTTGGCGTAAGCCGAGGCTGGCGCCCTGATGATGACCGAATTAGTCCCATATTGAAAACCACCGTGGTTGGGCTAGGATTCGGACCCCCTTGGGGCACACTACCCGCAGTACTGACAGGATATATTGGAAACCCTAACGGGAGAAGGGAATGGATTGAGGAATCGCTGAAGCAAGGACAGCTTTTTGGACGATGGCCTCAAGTGCTAGATATTGCAGATGATGGAAATGTTGTAGGAAACAAGTTCGACAACTTTCCTCTTCTGAGTGGCTGGGGAAGGAGACCCTTCGAACTCGCAACTCTTAGACTGCAAAATCTTGTTGATATCCAGATTAAGCATTGGGACGAGTTGAAACCCGTTGATGACAGATGTTTAACTCAGTTGGGAGGGTGTACTATAGTATCTGATGATGGAGTGCCAATCTATTCTTGGTTGGACACAGGTTTGTGTGATATTCCTGATTTCGATAAATTGCTTTCAGAACTATAAACCAAATAAATAGTGTAAGATGTTCATAGTCATTAGTTTCATTCCTACGATCATGATCAGAAATCATAACCATCACTTGCTTGCATCAACACAAAAGATGTTTGCATCCAAATGAGGATCAAGTTATTTTATGAAGATAAGATAGATATTTCAGTGTTATATTTACTATATTGCTGATACTATATAGTACAGTATGCACTTACGAATCGACTGGCAGTCTACATCATCAGTCACCATTGATGTTTGTTGTCTTCGCTCAACAACCAACGATGTTGTGGGATGATTAGGTCGTTAGCAATTGACGACGACAAAGCCGCCAATGTCGATGAGCAAAAGAGAAAGATTATGTTGATTGAATTTATTTTCATGTAGTCCGTTTTGTGTTGACCATTAATTTTATGCTTTTGCCGCCATCATGTGATGAGCGAAGACGAATGATCGATGAGCGAAACAGCGAAACAAGTCGAGAAAGAAGTATAATTTTAAATGACAAATTTCCTTGACGAATTTTTTACGGTATGCACGTCTACACGTATGGAGGTACACGATTGGGTGCAAAAAGTATCGCTCAGTCGTGTGATATAGTGATGATCAGTCGTGATGTGAGAATAACAATCTGATGGCGGATGTCATCTCAAATCTTTCACTTCTCTTAGTTCTCTTCTCATTCACAAAGAACTGTTGATGGAGTGAGTTCTCTCCGAGTGTCATTGCAACAGGCTCTTTCACTTCTACAAACATTGATTTTAATTCGTTTTCGTTTTCATTCTCATTTCAATATATAGTATCTTACTAATTCTCTCAATCGACAATAATGATCCACCGTACGTTGTTCATTCCTTCACTACGAACCACACGAAGACTGTGCTTTTCGTCTTCAGCATCAGCCATAACGTTAGTTGTTCCTCCTCAACAACCTTGGCTCGAAACGACAAAGAATATCGACGACACCAGTGACATTAATTTTTACAAATACTTTCAAAATGGTGAATTCGTATCATCACGTTCTGGAGGTGGCGGTGGCGGTGGAGAAGAATTATTAACATCCACAACTGTTGCCTACACCGTTACGAATCCAGCCACACAAGAAATTATTGGTCATGTTCCAGAATTGACCACAGACGAATTTAATTGTGCTGTTTCCTTAGCGGAGGATGCTTTCCAGGAATGGAAAGTAGTACCAGTCTCACAACGACAACGTATCATGTTAGACTATCAAAAAATAATTCGTGATAATACAGCAGATTTAGCCTATTTAATTAGTTTAGAAAATGGTAAAACGTTAGCGGATGCCAAGGGTGATATCTTTCGTGGTTTAGAAATGGTAGAATCTGCTACGTTCCTAGCACCACAATTACAAGGTGATTCACTCCAGGGTATAGGAACCGATATGGATTGTATTTCCTATCGAGAACCACTAGGAGTTTGTGCAGGTAAGCAAGCCGTTAGAAATTATCTAAAATAAAACTAGAATATATATCACTGTGACCTGTTTATATTGAAGAATCGTCACGACCAACTAACTTATCTTTTGTCATTTCTTGCCATTACCTTTCGGATTTTTGTCTCTTCCGACTTCGCTGTTCAGGTATTTGTGCTTTTAACTTTCCAGCTATGATCCCACTTTGGATGATTCCACTTTGTGTAACAGCGGGAAATACTATGGTTCTAAAACCATCGGAGAAAACGCCAGGAACAAGTATGTTATTAGCTAGTCTACTAAAAGATTCGTAAGTATACGTTTGTATTACTATTCCTACTACTACCGTATTCAAATTAAATATCTGCATTACGATTATTATGACTCAATCTGTCTCTCTCTCTATTTCTTTCTTTCTTACTCTCTAACTAATGAATCTTTACAGTGGTCTTCCCGATGGAGTACTCCAAATCGTTCACGGCGGGAAGGGAATGGTGGATAAAATATGCACCCATCCTGATATTCAGGCTATTAGCTTTGTGGGAGGTAACACAGCCGGTGAATATGTTTTCAATGAAGGGCATCGAAATGGGAAACGTGTTCAGGCCAATCTTGGTGCAAAGAATCATGCTGTTATATTAGAAGATTCAAACCGTGAACAGGTTGTGAAGGCTATCGCTGGTGCAGCATTTGGTGCAGCTGGACAAAGATGTATGGCTCTTTCTACACTCATATTTGTTGGTTCCACGAAAGAATGGATCCATGACTTAGTAGAAGATGCTAAAAAGTTAAAGGTCGGTGCTGGATTGGATATCACGTCTGATTTAGGACCCGTAATCACTCCAGAATCTAAAATTCGAGTTGAAAATATCATAACAGAAGCTATCGAACAAGGTGCTACCTTAAGCTTAGATGGGAGAGGTTTGGTGGTAGATGATTGTCCCAATGGGAATTTTATTGGTCCGACTATCTTATCTCAAGTTAAAACTGACAATGTATGTCATACGGAAGAAATTTTTGGTCCTGTTTTGGTTTGTTTAGAGGCTGATACTTTAGATGATGCTATGGATATAATCAACAACAATCCCTTTGGGAATGGATGTGCCTTATTTACAGGTAGTGGTTCTGCTGCAAGAAAATTTACTCATGGGATTAATGTTGGCCAGATAGGTATTAATGTCCCCATACCTGTTCCACTCCCGATGTTTTCATTTACAGGAAGTCGACGTAGTATGAAAGGTGATCTGAACTTTTATGGCAAATCTGGTGTCCAATTTTATACAAAAATGAAAACTGTTACATCCCTTTGGCCGTCCAAGGATATTTCATTCGGTACCGTCAATTTTCCCTCTGATTCTTGATGGAAGTTAGTGCAGTAAATAATAATAGTAGTAATAATAATAATGAATTTCTACATAAATAAAGTTAAGTATTGTTCAAACACGTACATGTACGCACGAGAGATAACCAATAATCATCCTAGCTAGCTAGCTAGCTATTTTCTACCTTCTCGTGCTTTGTAAAAATAGTATTTGGTAGGATTTTAAATTTTGTAAAAATGTTATTATATTATTATGTAGAGTTTCCATATTGACGTAGCATGACATGTTTTTCATCGTGATGGACCTTGCCATAATAACCTGTTAGATAGTTAGGATTAGGATACCCGTAATTCATCAAGTTTTTGGTCCAAATCTTTTTCTTTGGTAAAAACTAGGACACGTTTTCCGTCATCATCGAGCGGATTATCGTTATCGCTATCACTTGGTACTACTGCCACAATAACTCTTTCATCACAAAATGCGACTTGAAGATCAACTATACGAATATTATCCTCAGTTCCTGCAAGAATTTCTTTCCCTGTTCCATCAATCATACTATCCATAGCAATTTGCATCATGCAGGAGTTATTGTCATTATTACTTGTATTGATCATTTTCGTTGTTCCTAATAATGTATTCTTGATATTAGGGAATGGTCCAAATAAACTAATCACTTCTAATATTTCTAAACGATTTTTTCCAATACAATTTAAGAATACTTCCTGCATCCTTGCTAATGGTACCTTATGTAGTCCTGTTCCGATATGACAAATCGCATCATCACTACCGACCCATGCTAATCGATAATTGGAACGTTCTTTCTTCAACAGTATTCGACGTAGATCGATATTGTTGTTGGAGTTATTCGATTCTGGAATTGATAATAATTCTTCCACGACCTTTAATATATCACGAACATTACCAGTCTTTTCTTCTAATACTTCCTGTAACCGATCTAATGTGCTATCAATTTGTGTTCTTCGTTCTGCATCAATTTGTTTCTCTGCAGCACTTACATTTTTTCCTCGACTTTTTTTTTTCTTCTTGCCATCATCGATAGAATCATCATCATCCGGCAGTAGTAATAATATCTGCTGTTGTTGTATCTTCATTTGTTTCCATCCATTGTGCCAATGCAGGTGACATTGATGAAGATGTTGTCGCTGAATCGGCTTTATTATTATTATTATTTCCACCACCACTCTTTTTCTTCGCCTTGTCCCTTTTAATTGCAGAGGACGCCTTCTTTCGTGTTCTAGTTTTAATAGCAGAAGTGGACTTTTTCGTTGTACCGTCAACGTCATCAGTTGAAATGTTACCTAAATTACCAGGTTTTATCTTCCTTCCGTATAATGCAGTATTTTTTCTATTATTTGTATTACTACTACTACTTCTAACAGCACTGAATCCGTCGACAACGACAATTGCAGAGAAATAGGTCGTCGGAACAGCAACGACTGCAATCGCAACAGCAACAACGAGGGTGTTCCAGAATGAATTCGTTACCACCATTTATATTTCTTTTCTTCACTTCTTTTCCTAGTTAGTCTTTTTAATGAAATCGATCTAGTCTAAATGCTATTGTGATACAGTATGAAACGAGATGAGATCCAAAGGGATAACGACAGTGACGATAACGACTGCATGACATGGTCCTGACTCTATTTGGAGTAGCTAGCCCCGTACAGTAGCGTGAATGAATATCGATTTTTTATTTGTTGAAAAAGATGATGTCATGGCTGAAGGATTGATGACGCGAATGTTCAGCTATCAAATTTGATTCCACGTGGAAGTGTACCGTACAGGGGCGCGTAAAACCATTAACAATCACATCGCGCACGATTTGTTTTTAAATTTATTTTAATACAGTGCACTAACTAGTGAAGAACCACATTTCAAATTTTCGATTATAGTTCAGCCAAAAGAATATTAGTAGATAATATTATTATTATTATGATGAATAATAGTCTGTTAATTATTTGGAAGTTAGCTTAACAATTAACTTACTGTAGCCCCCCCTCCTTGAGGTGCGATGCTTCTTTATCGGCAGGTACCCGTGATGAGGTACAAGTTCTGGGGAGTGTCAAAGAAGTTTCTAACGTTAAGTAAAAAGTTGAATTGTGTTTCAAAACGCTATTACAAAAGTTGAATTCTGTTTCATGATGTATACAGTACTATCTATATCTATATGATATCTAATATGAACCAAATAATGTGTAGGCAGAGTGGATTGATGAAATCATCAATCATGAACTAACGTTAGTAGAGCTAGTGAGAAATAAAGGAATGTGATTTTCTATTTAAATTAAGGTTGTTTTATTTAAAAATGTATTCGTATGTATGCATATGTATTTGTAGGATATGTATTGTATATTATAGCCGAAGAAGGAAAAAGGTGCAAAGATAAAGATCCTCTACTTGAAGTTTAGTTAAGAACACGATGAACAAAAAGGAAGTTTTCCGAGGAAAGAAGAGAGGGGAGGAAGTCATGTACCAAACGTCACAGTCAAGTCCTGCTGTTGGCAAGATGACGTGTTTGTTGGCAGACGAGATGGGCCCCGAAAATAGAACAATCACATTATAGTGATAGTAATTGATTGTTTCATCCTTTTGTTGTTCTTGTAGTTGTAGAAAGGTAACAATAATTTCGCTTACAACCTGTTTCGAAGATAATTATTTGGTAAATCTTCCCATATTGTTCCATAAAGGATTGGAACATATGACGATTTCGATTGTTCATATTATTCTTGACAGTATCCATGTTAGTCGTCGTAGTAGTCGGTACCAATCGAATGGTTTTGTAGTCAATTGGATTTGGTCTTGTCGATGATTCATCATCGTAGATTGATTTCATCAATATATTCCGTCGGATAAGATCGTATGTAGAGTAGTATCGGCGGCTCTAACATTCTTCTTCAGTCCACCGAACAATTGAGATTGTTGTTCATGTTGTAGCTTTTGCATTTTCTTCACTCCAGGTACTTGTCGTTGTTCTTGTCTGGTAATAGCAGTGAAAGGGGTGGTGATCATATGATTTCGTTCCTCCATCAACGCACGAACTAAGGATAAGTCACGTTTCTTCGTGTAGTACTTGTTGATACCTTTATTCTTGGGCACAGCAACTCCGGTAGTAGTACTATCACTACCACTTCTTGGTGAGCTTAAAGACGACTTCTTCGCCTTCCTGGAGAGAGCATTGCTTTTCGCTAAAATTTTAGCTAAAGGATTAGTTTTTTTTCGACCGATCAAATCACATAGATTGCGATGACCTCTGATAAGGTATTCATGTGAATATGCGTTCGCATCTTGACTTGGACGGTGACGATGTTGATAGATTCCATACAAATTCAATTGTCGACGGAATGATTTGTAGGAGCTCATTCCAGAGAAGTATAATGGCATAACAGTTTCTTCGAATGCAGTTTGATTGTATATCTTGAATGATTTGCCATCTCCTAACCAGGAAACAATGTCAGTGTATCCATTTCGTTCTACACCTTCCAGCAAATCGTACATCTTGTGTGGGAAGTGTTCTGGTTTCCATTCTGATGATTGACCATCTTCATTTAAGCTCAGCCTCTCTTTCGTAGCAGTAGAGCGTGCAATAGAGGCTTCTAACAGCTTTGATGGGAACATTAGTGCAAGCATTTTCTTGTTTTTGAACTTCCTGTCTTCGGATTGGTATTATGCGGGGATAGATAGGGTTTGTGATCTGGGATAGATTTTATGATCGGATGAGTGGAAGAATGCTTTTGTTCCGAAAAGAGTCTAGAAGACGGTAGGTAGAACACAATCAATTGAATTTTGATTTTGTTTCTAAAATTGGATTTTGGATGAGCGCAAATTAATTAAATTACGAAAGTAAATGAGACACATACCGCATACAGCAACTTCAGATAAAAATACCGCCGTCAAATAGAGATTTGTGTGACGTGTTAGTTGGGGGTATAATTAAAGGCCAGTCCAAATAATGGCACCTTCAACTAAAGCGCATAATCTAGTCTCGAGTCTTAGCAACGCGACATCGATTCCAATCCAAGATACTTTTGAAGTATAAGTAAAATAATTATGGGAATAGTCCAGTAACAGCACTTCAACTGGCGCGCAACTGTAGTATAATTATGAAACAAACTCGTCGCATTTGACAATTATGCATAGTAAGAAGTACTTTAAATTACAACTGCCACTGTTGTGGATTCTCGCACAACAAAAACGTCATATTTAAGAAGAACGGATAGATTTGCTGTTTATTATGATTTTTTAATCAACCGCTAATCGAAGCTAATCGAAAGGTCGCTTTTGTTGTGTTGCGATATTTGTTCAGAAGTGGTACAGCAAATCTACCCGTTCTTCTTAAATATGACGTTCTATCACGTGGAAACAGTCAACTTCTATGATATATCCCCGATTAGAACGCGATGTTGTTATTTACATAACGCGATAATTTTATTTACATAACAATCATTCCAAAACAGTATTCAATCGAACAGTATTGCTTAGTCGTATACGGAAGATCTTACGCGACGAATATGGCTGAAACAAGGTGACAACAATAATTGTGAATTCTCAAAAGCGTCGATCTATTACACAATTAAGAGTCAATTCTTCTTCTTAACAACCAACAATCCCATGTTTTAATTTATTTAACACTATATGCTTACTCATTTATTTTTACTACTTAGGATAATTAATATTGGCGTAAAGAGATTTTTATCTTATTAATTCTTTACTCGGTTTTATTTAATGCGATAAAAAGTGATTGACAGTTAGTGTTGAAGGAAAAACGGGGAATTTAGACAAAATGTGAGTAGACTTATATTTCCACCGTGTGCAGTTTTCTTATGTTCTAGAATGTTCTGAGCCCAATTATATTGACATTACTTAATCCACTATTCGCTACCCTTCTCATTATTTGATCCATACTTCGCTCCAGTAGTAATATTATTCTTTAATAATAATAATGTAGCTGTGCAGTATTAGCGGTTTGGGTTAGCGAAATTAAGGTATTTTATATGATACTATTCATTACACTTATACATCAGAATTTGTCATTACAACAATTGTTAATCAGATCAGCTTGCTTGATGTTCTTTGGCTACGCTTAGGTAAGTTAATGGCGTTTGGAATAGGCGTAAAATGAAATATGACACCGGTGAATGAAGTACTGTAATAGGACTAGTACAAATACGATGTTTAAAATAATCTTGATTGGCCACGGTAAATTAATCTGGCCCTGTAAGACTACTAGATGACACCCAGCTCCCAGCTCATCAAATATTTTTTTAACAGGAAAAAAAACAGTAAAAAAGCAATATTCTTCTTTAAACTAAACTTGTACTAAATGCGCGCCAAAAATAATGTCTTCTTGAAACTATTCTTCTTTTTTCATTCGATGACGCGATGGAAACAATTAAAAACTATTACACAGCCACCCAAACACAAACACACAAACACACACACGCACTACTGTAGCACTAGAGCTAGGAAATCATATGATATTTTTGGGATGAGAACTTCAGAGATTAGCTAGCCAGGGGATCAAAAACTATGCACATAATAGGGGCAATTTAATATGAAGAAAAAGTCAACATACACTTTCCTGTCATGGCGTTGCCAGATTCGTTTCAACTGGAACACTCCAATTGCTGAAATTGGTGGTGCTTCAAATGAAATGATGGATTGGTTTTTGTAGACAACTTTAGAGGCATTGATGTGATATTGAGCTAGGCTAGGTCATGGACACATTTTTTGAAAAGTATTAGTAAGTGAGGCTCGTCTGGCAGACCGTACGCGGTTGTGCAAAAAATGGTACAAACAAAAACCCCAGCTCTATTTCTACATTTATTTCTACTCATGAAAACGAAGCCGAAATCACACTTATTTTGAAAACAGTCCTGCTAATTAAATTTGAACCGCTTCGCTTGGTTAGTTGCAGATATGTGATTAGATTCTAATCCTTGCTCACATTCTTACAATTTGGTCAGCTCACAAAACAAAATTTTAGCAACAATGAAATCTGCACTTGGTAAACGATCCACCGATGAAAGAATCAAGTCCGACAATTTGAAGTTGGAGACTACAGAAGACGATAATAATCAGAGTCTGGGGAAGAAACCGCACTCTCTACCACGAGCGCTACTTCTAATAGTAGTAAAGGAAGTTTCTGTAGTGATGATACTGGTGTTAGTACTGATACTTCCGTGATTGAAAATAATGCCATTATGTCGAAATAAGTGCAGCTCAAATCATCGATTCACTCAGTCCTCCGAAGCTAAAGGATGAAACTCATTACATGAGATTCAAGAATAAGTTGATCAAAGATGCCAAGATTTCCAAGGATATCGATACAATCAAGAATATTACTACTGTTGCTAAGCAGGCGTGGAATCAAGTGAAGTGTATGTCAGTCAGTGCTAGTAGCATCGAAGATATCACGTTTGATATTCAGAGTCAAGTTTACCTTCTTTCTCTTAAGAAACGTGTGGTAACAGAAGAAGAAAATGAATCGAGAATCTATAAAGCTGAATCGACGGCATTTTGTGATACTTTCAAGGATGCTGCCATTGCCTATCTTTATTGGAACACCAAGGAATGTACTATTGAAAATGCAGAAACGCTGGATTGTGCCATTCGGAAAATAGAACATATGGCTTTAGGGATCGGGTTCCTCCCGGGCTACTACACTGCCATGCATACAGCTCGAACAAAGCTCAAATATGTCAATACCGAAATTGCTGTTCAGGATATTGTCGTCAAACTTCGTACCGCTACCGATAAAAAACTTTACGAAATGGCTAGTGACTATCATCATGCAAAGTGGCAAAGAGCGGAGCTCCAAATGATCAAACGCCATCGAGCAGCTCAAAAGAGAAAGGATTCAGTCGAGGCGTCTACCATCCGAACAGACATAATTTCAGACCTGAAGAAGCAAATGATATACACAAGTTTAAGACTCAAGAAGGATTGGAGACGTATTACTTATTCACGAAATGGTGTGACTCAGGAAATGTTCGCTAAGGCTTTCAAGAAAAATGAATACGATGCACATTCTTCCTCCACCGTGACGGCAAAAATTGATGGTCATATTATTGGTATGAAAAAGCACTACAGCAACTTAATGGGTTGTCAAGATGTAGATGTTAAATTGAAGGGAAGTGCATGGACTGCAAGTACAAAATATGGCGTCTATAGCTGAAGAAGTAAGTGGCTGAGCGACGGATTAGTACCTAAGGAAGGCGACGCACCGCAACGCACTCCTATGATCACCTGTAAATATTAATTTTAAGTTTATAAACAAATATTAGTAATAGCAATTATATTGTTATTGTTACACATCGCACCTAGCTAGCTAGCACACCGCCATACCAACCTTATCTACAATTTTGAATCATCAGTCATTCCACATTACGTTTCTAGTAGATTTTAGCATATCATAGCTCGAATGAATTTCTTTTTTATTATCGTTTATCCCCTTTCTATTCTTCACTGTTCTTTATGCTGGTGGATATGATATGATATGATATGATATGATTCAACATTTCCAACGTACGAAACTTCTTACGAACGTAGAAATTGAGCTGTTATATAACAGACCTGTTCATGTTGCTTTGAAAGCGATAAAGTATCATCATCGTCAACATTGTTGGCGTTGTCGTCTTCATCTTCTTTGTTATTACCCAAAAGGATGTCGGTAGCTACTAAATCCTTCATGTGTACCACCATAATCATTTCCGTACGGGTAGTACTACTAGCACAAATCGAATTCCGAAGGTAGGACTTTAATTATTTATTATTTATCTTTATGTAATTCGAAGGTAGACTATGTAATACTTGTGGTGGAAAATACGAATCGAATTCTTCTTTTTTGGTAGTTGTCGTATTCATCATTTAATTGTGTATCACGGTACCTTGAACGATTAAGATATCGATAACATTCTTTATTCTTAGCATCATTTTGTAGTGGATGAATCGATTTCGATGATAGATCTGTTAAAAATGGTATAAATGCTGCACACCCCACATAATTAATTTATTACTAATACCAATTTCATTTCTGGTATGGAGAATGATTTTTTTTTGCTATTACTGTCATCGACGATTCTTTTTGTTGTTGTTGTAGTGGTTGTTGTTGATTATGTTGGCTTTGTCTTCGTTTTTTTTTTTGGTACCAGTTATATCCGCATATTATCAACTACTAATTCCCTGAATAGTTTCATTGCAGCAAATGCTCCCAAACTATGACCCATTAAAGTGAATTCAATTATTTTCTTATTATTATATACTTATGTTATTATCAGCATTCCCCATATTAGCCAATTTTGATTTTATTTTGATTTTGATGTTGATGGTAGTATCTCATTTGTGATTGAATTCATGATTCCTTTCATTGTTTTCACATCGGTATTACCTAAACGTGAATCGGCAAGACGTAGTGGTTCCATTGATAATACTGCCACCACAAACCCTTCATCAGATAAACGACTTGCAATTTCACTATATGCCTCATGTGACACTATGCACCAGGTAGAAATAATAGTACCTGCAGTTTGTTGTTCGTAGTTGTAGCTAAGGTCGATGTCGTTACGTGTCGTTGTTGTTGAAAACAATGACGATGGTAAATAGACATCGTATCGACGTGTACGATATGCACGATGATGGTGAATCCTTGATTCTATTGTTGTTTTTGCTCTGGACAATGTTGGAGATCTTTTCTTTAGGATGAATGAACTGCTCGTATAACAATAAGTGCCTGTTGGAATAATCTATGTAAGCATCCTAAACACCAAGGTGAAAACACTACTACTGATGGTGGAATAAATGATAATGCACGTCGTCTTCGTAGTAGTAGTAGCCTCATCATTGCTGTCATCGTCGTCCTCGTCGTTGTTGCTGTCGTCATGGAACGACGATTGTTATTATTGAAGATCATAAATGTTATAAAATCAATGAACCAAAGAATCACTAAGGGAGATAGAAAACCAATGAAACTTTGAATTACAATAGATTTATTAAAAGATGAAAAACTTCCTACTTTCATCTCTTCAAATTCCATAATTCTACTCCATGTTTTTGGTAAAAATAATGTAACTACATTTTGTATTCGATCTTGTAGTACTGAAAAGGCTGGTATCGATGATAATAACGGGCGCTTTCTTAGCTCACATAACGAAGAAATGACTGTGTCACCACTGGTAAATCCAGATGATGATATAATATTAGGTAATATCGTCATTTTTTATTGTATTGTATTTTATCTTGTTTTGTTTACTTCTTTGCCGTCCTAGTCTAGCTAGTAGTATCTTAATTGATGCAAAGTTTGCGAGATGAAATCTGACAGGATAAGCTTGCGGCATGCATTGCATAGGTACAGTAGAACCTCCAAATCGCACATACAAGTACCAAGGGCATTATTTGATTGTGGGACTTTCTACTTCGTATGGGATGTGGGTGGAGTGTGGAGACAGAGCGAAGATGTTGGTTGGATTGTGGAATGACGTTTCATGTTTTACTGTATTGTTATTGGCGTTATTTACAGTATTGCTACTAACTAAATGTTTAGATTTCGTGAAGATCTTTTACGGGACTGAGCCCCTGGGACTGAGTGAGTCCTTGTCTTGCAATTGGGATGTATTGAGACATACGGTAGGCCCCCTACTACAATTGTACTAGTACATTTTTAAATCTACAGCTAGTCTATTAATTGTTCATTTATATTGTTTTATACTTGCTCTAGTCATTTCAATGACAGCATTAGCACCAGTAGCCATATCTATATCTATATTTTTGGTATCTTCATCAGCTTCTTCTATTACTATTTCTTCAGTTTGTGGAATTGCATGATGATGATGATGATGATGGTTTCTCATCAATGATGATGATGATACAGTAGAAGTAGTAGTAACAACGAGAACTAATATAGTACAACCAATCAGAACCACCAAAGCTGATATTCTATACATAATTCTTGGACCTAATGTAGATTCTAGATATCCACCAAATACTAAACCAAGTACGGAACCAATCCCAGTAAAGAGTTGTAAAAATCCTTGACCTGTCGCTTCCTTTCCGTCATTATTATTGTTATTACTATTATTGCGCTTCTTGTTGTCATCATCACTACTACCACTGTTGTTGTTGGTGTTGCTACTATCATTATCATTATCATTATTCCTGTTATTCTTGTTACGGAATATTAATTTTGTTGATACAAAATCAATTGCAGCAGTTTGACTACTTGCATATGTAATTCCATGTAGTGGTTCTAAGAACAATGCTAATATTGGTTTATGGATCGGTAGGAATGTATAACCAATAACTCGTACAATATAGGAGAATGATGCAATTATTAGTAAACCACTACAACCACCACATTTTTTTAACAAGTATGGCGCGATATGAAATATTGGTATTTCAAATATCACAGTCAATACCACAGTACAGGACATTAATGTATAGGATCCACCTAAGAATTCGAAGAATAAAAATATAAGATCATTTACAATAGCCTGTCCCGAGGAAAGTGTGACAAGACAAATCAGAAATGCAATCGTATAGTTGGTGGCACCAAATATAGCAAATATTGAGATATAATAGGAGATTTTGCTCTTTCTTGTATTGTTGCTGCTGCTGGTAGCGGTACGTGTAGTAGTGCGACTATCGTCATCGTCATCGTCATCGTCGTCATCGTCGTCGATGTCTATTCTTCTAGTTACTGGTACCGTCATGATAGGCTCGTCTTCAAACGTATCAATGTTATTGCCCCTACTGCTTATGTTGTTGTTGTTGTTATTGTTGTTGTCCGCCTCATCGATATCAGTAGAATCCGGTAGGATTATATCACTATCACATTTTGTTAGCCGTCCACCAGCATTATCGTTTGCTGTTATTGGCATTAACATATACCCATATAGCCAAAAGAAGCCTATAGTAGATAATTGACAAGGATATAATACCCAAAAGTTGTTGTTATTGCTGTTGTTATTACTACCTGCATTGTTAATAGTAGTATTAGTAGGAAAATCCAATATTGGTCCGATCATCATATTTGCTATAGCCCATGATATTGCACCATAAAGTCTTTCTTTTCCATAACCATCTGTTGCTGCTGTTTCTTACTATCGTTGTTGTTGTTGTTGTTATTGTTATTGTTATCGTCTTCATAATCGTTTTCTCGATCAATATTATCAGAATCCTTGTTCTGCGATCGTTGCTGTTGATGATGGTCTTTCTTGAGAAAATCTAAACATATTCCATCTAAGATAGGGAATACCAATGATGTACTACATGCATATAATATACGTAGGAAAATAAACCAAGGAACTGAATGGAAGAAAGTGGGATGGATGACGAAGATGCTGAAAATAAATGATGTAACCATGAAAACAAAATATAATTGTTCCCATAAAGCAACCAAATCCCAATATATATAATCGTCCCTTTTTTGGATATTGTTGTTCCATTTGGTCTGCATATATACCTGTAATGATCCAATGAATATACCAACTAATTTTTGTATTGCCAATATTATACCAATTTGTGCAGAATTTAATTTTTAGTGTTGATTGGGATGATGACGATTCCGCTTCTAAAAAGGATGCAGTAAATCGTCCACCGGTAATAGAAATCCATACAAATACAGCAGTATATAACAATCTAGGTCGGCGGTACCAGCAGAAATTGTTATTATTGCTACTTATTACATCGGGAGAAGAAGATATCATGATTCTGATTCTGATTCTGATTCTGATTATATTCTTTCTTTTTCTCGTCGTCGTCGTCGTCGTCGTCGTTGTCTTACAAGTACTCTCTTTCACTAATGTAATGTATTGTTCTGATTTTCTTCCTCTATTGTAACTCTTCTTCGTCATGCTTTCCTTGTGTTATCTAACTGATAATATAACTTTAGTCGAGACTCACTTTTATGTCGGGTATTGTATTAGAGGAGTACTAGGAACCAATGGATATGCATGGTTCGTTCGTTCGTTCGTTCTTCGTGGTGAGGATATGATGTGATGTGTTACGAAATTTCGTTCATTAAAAAAATCTGAAAAAGAACTAAACACATCATTTTTCAATCAGGACTAAATCAGTCCTAAGATCTACGGTATGTGAAAGAATTTTAGTACTGCTGTAGTAAGTGATGTTTGTCCAAAACTTTTCGACGGTATCACACCAACACGACGAACACAAAAACAAAATAAATGTTGACGCTCGATGCCCCCATTTGATTACACTTGTTTTGATGATGACTAGGAGTATGGAACCTATTGCTGAGCTTGCAGTTGCAGATAGTCGATTCCTTGGTTTCTGTTTCAATTTTTCGACTATAAAAGAAGTGGAACAATGTCAACGTACTTTGAAGGAGCAATATCCAACAGCAGCACATATTCCGATTGTCTATAAATTTTCTTCGAATAATAATAATAAGGAGGGATGGGATGAAGATCAAGAACCATCTGATTCGGTCGGTCCAGGTATTATGAAAGAAATAATCAAGAAAAAGCAACAACAACAACAACAAAAGAAATCGGACGATGATGATGGGAGTAGCGGTGACGACGAAACAAAACAAAAATAACTTGGTAGTAGCAGTAGTTCGCTTTTGGGGAGATACACTTTGGGAGTTACTTGTGGTCGATTACCTCAATGCTATCAATCCATTGCTCGACTTGTTCTACATCGATACTTCTACTATACTAGTACAAGTACAAGTAGTAATAACAAGATGATCATGCAACCATTCGAGTTGGAAATACTCAATAATATAGAAAATTCTATCTATGGATTGGGAGCTGGTGATTGTGAATTAATTGTAGATATTGTTCCGGACGACAACGATGATGATTTACTACTCGTAGATAAAGTGAAAATGGAACTGAACTTTGAGGGTTTTATGGGAGCTGCTGGTGAAGTGTTACCAAGATTACAAAATTTACAAGCGGATCTTACACAGAATTTAATTCCTATTTATCGTTATCCAGGAAATTATAGTGGTGATTCATGGAAGACATTTGAATGGAGTCCAACTTCATTAATAATAAAAGAAGCTGTGGAAGATAATTTATTACTACCACAAACAATGAATCATTGTGTAACAAACTACTACCGAGATGGTACAGACTTTATTGGTCATCATTCTGATAAGGATTTAGATTTGAATAGAGATGGTGCTATTGTAAGTGTCTCACTAGGCGATGAACGAATTTTTGAATTGAAACGCCGAAAATATCCCAAAGATATAACAAGGATTGTATTACCACCACGGTCGATGCTAGTACTAGGACCATAACAAACAAAGAATTTAGTCATTCAATACTACAAAACGTTGACAGTAACAAAACTCGAATTAGTTTAACGATGAGAGAGGTAAAAACATTCAAAGATTAAACACGAACAGACTTTTTGGACAAGGCGTTCGTAATAAGTCACTCAACAACTACGTAAAGGCATTTAATTGAAAATTGTGCTTTATTTTCTGGATTCTGTACACTATCTCCTTGATGGTTTCGAAAATCAAATCAATATGCTATCAATAATACAATACTTGTTTGTTAATGACAGGGATATTTGCAACTGGTACGTTATCTGTAAGATTACTTACAAAACTTGGTATCGACAACAGGAAGAAAGGGAAGCCAGAGATTTTTTCTCGAAATCGTCTATGAGCGGAACGAAGTACTAATTTTGTTTTGGTATCGGCAAGCCTATATATTGAACTAGGGGGAGCTCTACTAAATAAGTACAATATAGTGTTGATAATGAAAAGCGAATAATCTAAAATTTAGGATATCATTATTTCGAACTCTCAATTCTTTCGAGTTGGACGGCGTTTTGACGCTGGCTTCCTCTCATTATTTTCTTCTTCTGGTAGTGACTCTTGTTTGATTTTTTTCGTTCCTTCAGATTCAATAGTATCAGGAAAAAGTACACGCTTTCGGGCTTTCCTTGCTTGGCCTGATGCTAGCTCGCAATATGCTCTATCGCTAAGTTTTCGCCGGCTTGAGCTTTTCTAGTGCTGCATCTTCAGGCGAAACAAAGGCTGGTGCTGGCGAAACCTTCTTTTCTTGCTGCTGGGCTTGAGTTAGAATTTCAACTAGTTCTGATTTCTTTGCTTTCGATGAGAAACCACACCTACAGTTGTAAGCTCTGACTTAATTTCCTTCACCGTAAGTCTATCCGGTCTAGTTTCTACAATTGCTCGAGCTTTCCTTGCTTGGCCTGATGCGAGCTCAGCAATATGCTCTGTTGCTAAGTTTTCGCCGCTTGAGCTTTTTCGAGTGCTGCATCTTCAGGCGAAACAAAGGCTGGTGCTGGCGAACCTTCTTTTCTTGCTGCTGGGCTTGAGTTAGAATTCAACCAGTTCTGCTTTCTTTGCTTTCGATGAGAAATCCACACCTAAAGTTGTCAGTTCTGACTTAATTTCCTTTACCGTAAGTCTCTCCGGTCCACTTTCAATAAGTCTAGTTTCTACACTTTCTCGTGCGCAGTGTGAATTGAAAGTTTTGTGATTTTGTACTGTTGAGTCACATCAGATTTGCTGCTTGGATCAGAAGTAATTGGTTGACATTTGACGCAGGCATAACACGTTCGATTGACAATTTGCCATGTCTTTATTGGACTATCACAGCGAGGGCATTTTGATGAATTGTATATGTACCTTCTCAATCTTGGTTTTCCTAACGACACCGCTTCTTCTGGGTCGACTGTTAGAATAGATCCAGTCTCATACCCACGTTTCAACAGAGCCACAGTGTGATACCAAATACTGTCAAACTCGGTCTTGTCTAAGTCCATTCCACGTTTATTCGGATGAACACCCGCTTTGAATAAAATTTCGGCACGATAATATTACCTGGACCGGTAAAGTAACTTTGATCCATAATCAGTGCACCAATTGATTTTTTTGATTTTTTTACTCGTACCCATAATGCTGCAGGGTCTGCGTCGTGGCGAAGTGGATCTCGCCAAGTTTGGCACGTTTTTCTTGATACAATTCAATCCCTCCGTGTTGGACAGTCATGGCACTCAAATCTGCAACAATACCAGGAAATTCCAAACGAAGACGATTCGTTTTGGTGGTTCTTCTGGTTTTTCATCATTCAAATACACGGCCCATCTTCCAGACATACCAAAATGTACATGAACGACAACTTCTTCAGCTTGATCTTTTTTTTCTTCATCGACGAAAAATGCAAACAGATTTTTTCCTACCGCTTCAATTCTTGAAAATGTTTTCCCATTGATCGCCTTAGCACCGTCCGTAAAACGACCATTCGGACTCCATGCTGTAAATTTCTTTCCCACTAAACGTTGTGTGTGAAGCGAAGCAACACGATGAACACTATGACCTTCTACCATTCTTATTTGATTCCGTAAGACGCTGTTGCCGCCTAACGCTAAGACTGCTTTCTTCCTTGTAACGACAGATAAAAATGAAACAAAAACAGTACTACCGTACGATGCAAACTTCGACCAAGAGACCATCCAATGCAATCCAGAAACAAGTGTTGATATACCGGTATTATGTGCGTTCTAACGGAATGGCTAATGCCGGTACTGTATCGAACTACAGCTGTGCTACACTGAATCCAAAGAATCTCAACACATGAAAATCTGAATCATCACAACATCATCGCCGAATGAAATAACAAATAACAATACATACGGTATGACGCACACACGACTGAGACGGAGGTCAAGGACTAAATCAGTCCCAACCATTTTTTGGATCTCTACGATCTTTTTTGCTTTTCCGCCTCTTCTACCAGTCTTCTTTTCCTTGATTTCTTATTCCTCGAAGTAGTATTACGTATTGCAACAACAAGACCTCCTCCCACAGGAAAATAAATATATCAAACAACAACACAAACAAACAAGATGTCGACGTTACGAATACTTGCAGCTGCGATGGGGAGTACGGGTGTAGCGATGGGAGCATTCGGTGCACATGCACTGAAAGATATTCTAACGAAACGAGGATCCACGGCATTGTGGCAAACTGCTACAATATATCAATTATTCCATGCCACGGCTGTTTTATCTTTAGCAGCAGCATCATCATCCCATCTCATCATCATCCTCATCATCATCATCATCACCAGAAGAAGAAATTACCGTGCACAATAAGAATCTACTTGCTGGGAAATTAATGTCATTCGGTACCCTCTTATTTTCGGGTTCATATATTGTTTGGCTTTGGGACTGGACCCCAAAAACTGATGGGCCCGATGACACCTGTAGGTGGACTGTTTATGATAGGTGGTTGGGTGTCGTTGGAATGTCGTAATACAACATGTACGGTATATTTGAAAATATTAATATGTTCACAGAATTATAAATAGGACAATAAAAACTATTCCTTGTGTTATGATAAGAGCGCAATGCGTGAATCATTATTGTTTGAATTATAATAGTACTATATTATTATATCATATAAGTAGGTAGGTAAGCTTTAAATATTATTATGGTTGAATAATGGAGTGACTTCTTTCTTATTTTTCCGTAGCAATGCATTCACTTGGCTCTAGCTAGAGCTGGTAGTGAAAAGAAAGGTCCAAAACCCCGAACGGTAGCACATGAGGATCAAATCACTACCTTTCTCTTATGTTTTGTGTAATGAAGCGAATGAATGAATCAAATCGAATGAATCGAATTGAATTGAACCTAGCAGTGTTTTGTCGTGTCTGTATTCGTTCCCGCCTCCTCCCTACCTGGCTCAGGATGCAATACTGTAACTAGCGTTATGTAAGAGAAATTATATTGTGTATATAATAGTGGTTGGAACAGAAGATCAAAAATCAATGATTGATTTCCATTCCAACCAACTTGTTCCGATCGATCACAAACCACCACGCCTTATGCTGAGTTTAGCCGTCGTCGTCGTCGTCGTCGTCGTCTATCCCATCCTCCTTCCTCTACGTATATGCTTCCGAATCTACTTCCGAACTAGAGCCTCGAATAGTAGATGAGGCGGATCCACCAACTGACCCTCCGTCATTCAATCTCCCCTATAGTGGTGATGTTCGTAAGAGAATGATATCGTAGTAAGCAATGTGGTGTGGTGAGAGTTAGTATGCATCAGGAAGGAAATATACTGTGGAATCATCGCCCCAGTACAAAACTCTCTGTTGTTAGTTATTAGTATCATTTTTATTTTTACTTACCTTGTTGACACGATTTGGCTCATAGCATACTGAGTCTCTTTTATTACAAGCAAGCCCATCGCAGCATTCATCATCATCATCGCATTGAACACTTGATCCAAAACAATTTTGATCTGCTACTACCGGTACCGGCGTTTGTTGTTGTTGTTAAAGTCTAATCGAAATCGAATCTTTCATCGTCACCACGAAAAGAATTTCATCATTCATAGTATTCATCACTTCACCGTTGCCGTTGTTGTTTGTAGTAACATCACTTGCACAAAGTTTGGTAGAACTTGCTGGTATCAGCAACACTACTACTACCATCTACCTCAAAAGTCGATCATCACCACAACCGATGTTCGAATAAATTCATAATGGTAGCCACGGAGGTATACACACCTGGATAACCTTCCTGTGCACAACCTATTCCCCACGAAACAACACCTAATTGAATTTTGTTAGATGTGGTAGAATCGGTGACGTAATTCGGACCACCAGAATCACCTAAACACGCATCTTTCCCACCACCAGTGATGGCTCCAGCACAATACATATCTGGTTTGATTTTTTTATTATCATCCTCATTCTCATTATCACTCTCAATGCTATTATATTAGTATTGTAATTCAGTTCACACTCCTCTCGTCCGATTAATGCTACGTCCACTGATTGTAATGTTGGCGGAACAGAGACATCCTCTGTATTACGTTGTCCGAATCCAGCTACACGGATATTGGAAATGCTTTTTTAGTGGTAGCAGCAGAATTTAATGATGATACTTCTTCATTATTATTGGCATCATTCTTGTAATAATCATTCCAAAATACACCATCCGCCAGTTCCATGACCTCAAATACACCAATTTTGTTTCTGGAATACAATTTGTCATGGTTAATACGGCCACATCATTGGAATTATCCGTATTATTAAAGTCCGGATGGATAAAGGTTTGTCCACGATCAATTAGGAGACATGATAGGGTTTGGACAGTCCGGTGGTGATATCAATATTATCATTGAAGGGTCGCCAGGCATTCACGTACACCGCCTTCGTCCGATTAACACGTGCATCAGACACACAATGTGCCGCTGTTAAGATATGACATCGGGAGACCAGTGTTCCACCACACCCTGCAAATTTCCACATTTGATCTTCCTCGACGTATCGTAACTGCATCACAAAAGAATCTAATTCCGAATCCGAGGATCCACCCACAATACGAGGTTGAATAGGAGGTGGAATAATTGTATTACTACTACTACTACTAACAGATGCAGTAGCAGTAGTAGGAGACAATGATGATGATGATGATAATACGATGGGGATTCCAGTATTGTTCCATGGTTCTAGTAAAGTAGATGTTGCTGATGTTAGAAAGGAAGATGGATCGTAAATAATAGGAAGTAAATTAGTATCATCACCCAGCAGACGATGACGGCGACTATACTGTTTTGTTGTTGTTGTTGTTTCTGTGGTCCGTACACTGATGATGATAATGATGATGATGATGAAAGTTTCCGTATTCTATTTTACTTCTATTATTACTTCATTTCTTCTAACACTACTGCTGGCTGCTGCTGCTGGGTAGCAATGATCTTTCTGTTATTGTTATTGTTGTTGTTTCTTCTAACCTTGTTACTCGACGTATTCTTCTTCGACTATATTTACTATCATCTTTGTTCATCCCTGGAGCAGCTGCTGACGACGACGTTGCCACTACCCCCAGTATACAACAACAGCCAAACAATGATGTAGCAGTAGCAGCAATAGCAATGGCGAACACCGTTGATACTACTACTACTCTTATTTTTTGCGATCGCCTCCACGACCTCCGTCGACCAATTGATGATCCCGCCATAGCTTATTGTGTGATTATAACAATGAAGTAAGAAGGTCTATTAAGTATTGGTAAAGTAACGCATACACCCAAGGAGAGAGGCAACAAAGACAAAAGACGATAGCGATACACGGGATAGGTTTTAGGTGATTTACTTGTACTTGGTACGGTAAAAGCAAACTGCCTCTAAAGTTAGTTGTACTCGATGCTAAGTGTTATTTTCATAATTTTAACGGAGTGGATGATTCACCTTACTTGTCCGTCTTTGAGATTTCATCGGCATTTAATTAATGGGATTCGACACAATAATTTTATCGGAGTTGGAACAACCACACACTGAAATAGCACGAGCATGACATGGCTGACCTAATTCGAAAATCGCCAAGAAAAAAATTGAACGGAAATGCGATTTTTTTAGTTCAGCCTAGAAAAAGATACATTAATTTTTAGTCTCCTATATTATAATATTTTTATTCTGTAGCAAGTTGCTGCTTTGTATTGAGCAAAAAACATCTAAATATAATTTTAGAAATGATGTAATAACACAAACAAACAAACACACACACACACACACACACACACACACACTACACACTACACACTACACACTACATTATGATTGATGTGATTTCATAACAATCAATGATGATGATAATGTGGTTTGTGCATGCATGTTGTGTCATATAAGCTAGCATGTATGTAGCATATATATAGAAAGAATGGATCCCTATCAAAGATTTATTACCACACCTCTTTGTTGTTAGGTGTAGCCCTATTTTACTATTGATGGGAATGAAACTCTGCATGCATATACATTACTAAATTTTGCATCGGAAATTTGTTTATGGGAGATTTTTTTTGTGCCGTTCCTTTCACTAGCCAACCAAGTAGATGATTAATTGGTGGTTCTCTTTCTCTTTTTTGACCCCATAATAATTGTCATTCTAATCTGGCAAATAGGGGTGCTGGTAATAAATCAAGATTCAGTTGTAATGATAAATCTGTTAGTGCACTGATGAAAATTTACACTTTGCAGACAAAAACTATGCACCGCAGTAATCAATACAATAATAAAATAAAGTAAAATAAGATAAAATAGTACATTGTTCCTTATTAGGTTTATTAGTTAAATGCATCTTCTCTATTACATGCACTACCATGAACCATGCTATGTTCTCAAAGCCATTGCAGTACTTCCGACAAACTAAGATGGGTGGGCAGATAGTCCATGGAAGGTTAATATATCATGAACTAGCTGCTGTTCTCCCAAGCTAAACTCTGAGGCATGCAAGGAAGCTTTCAACAACAACAACACTCTCTGAATGCAATTGATCATCAAGTACTTCTTTTGTCTGGTAACTAGCTGCTGCCTACATGGTATCTCATTACGAACGATCAAATCAAAAAAAATGAAACGATATTGGAATGGATTGAGTTGGACCAAGATTATACTACTACGAAACAAGAAAAATCTCAATTGTATAACTATATAATTAATGCATTTTAAAATCCGGAGAATGGATTCGACTATATATACCGTGCTCTCTATTTCTTTCTTTCTCTCTCTCTCTCTCTCTCTCTCTCAGCAACAATACCGTTATCTACCCACCTAGATATTTCTGTTTTCGGTATGGGAACCGTATTCATTCTTCCTTTTTTACATCTTTCCGACCGCGGTGTTCGTTCGTGAAGATAAGATATCCATGGCAAGTTTTGCATACTCATTCAACATATCAAATCCTTCAATTTCCATTATCTTTCCTAGAATTTCGGCACAATTCATATCATGTGAAGCCGTAAGTCGAGTTCGTAGCTCTCTTAGTACTATCTCTGCACCATTCTGTGAATTGGTTGCTATAGAGACAATTACTGCTTCTTCAAATCTTGTAATCCTCTACCCTGATTTGGGACATCTTCTTGGAATAGAATATTGAAAAATACCCCATCAACTTTAGTTGGGCAAAGAACAAACAAATGATGCCATAGTCCCAACAATTGATAGGCTATTGTTCCACCGCAAACAGAACAATGCGATGGAGTGAACGAGAAAGATCCATTCGCTTCTGTTATATCCGAAGGACCTGAATCGATTAAAGCACCGGCATTCAAACGTTTCCACGCATCGATTCGTCGACGAAGCTCGTAACTTTCTCTACCGGCTTCTCGCAACAACACGAGCATCTTCTGGCATTCTTCTGCTTCCGCTTTTCGATTTTCTCATCATTTTTACGGCTGATGCTAGTATTACCCTGCGGATCATCATCTTTGCTCTCCGATTGATCGATGTTATTGATTGCGTCATTAGCATCACCAGTTCCACTGTTTCCGCTGTCAAGTAATTCAAGCAATTCGTTTTCGTCTTCCAAGTTTTCTAGAGATATGCCTCGTCCAAGATGACGGATGATTATGT